>CAUDMG010003622.1:0-12690 GCA_958450375.1 Homarus gammarus
TATATATATATATATATATATATATATATATATATATATATATATATATATATATATATATATGCTGATAACCACCAGGAAAGAAGAAAACACGAAGTTCCCAAGCGCTTTCGTGTAATTCACATCTTCAGGGGTGAGTACAGACTAGATAGAGTAATGCAGAACAAGATGAATATATACAGAGGAGGGTGAGACCAGGTCCACAATGGTCAGGTAATGACCCTACTAATCTTTAAATGGCACACAACGGTTGGTGGTTGGGTCAGATGGGACAGTGACCCGCCCTCTCACCTGATCACAAATCTTCTTAATTACAAAGTTGTCCAGCTTGTACAAGCCGTTACTCAAATTCATGTTGAATGCTTCGGTATGTTTAATAAGACTAGATTCTATGATGTTCCTACTATCAATTGAATTACATGGTAATATTGAGGAGGCATTATCCCAGTCAATGCAATGCTTGTTATCCCTCAAATGAACAAACAGAGCATTGGATTCCTGGCCTGTCCTGACACTGTATTTGTGTTGTTTAATTCTAGTTACAAGATCTTTACCTGTCTGGCCTAAGTAAAACATATTACATTCCTTGCAAGGAACTTTATAAATGCAACCAATTGTGTTGTTGGGGGAGTTCTTGATTAACATTTGTTTAACAGTGCATGAGTTTTTAAATGCCACATTGACGTTCCAAGATTTTAGCTGTGCCGGAATGTGTGAGAAATTTTTGTGAAATGGTAATATTAAGATATTCTTATGGTCATGGGTGGGCTTGGGATCAGTTCTATAAAAAGTTTTCTTAGTAATGTTTAAGCATTTGTCTATGAAAGATCTAGGGTATTTAAGGTTTGAGCCAATATTATATATATATTTGTATTCCTCATCGATGAATTCCGGACTGCAAATTCTCAAGGCACGTAAAAACATTGTTGTAAATACTGACTGTTTGACTTTATTATGGTGGGCAGAATAATAATGAATGTATGAACACACATTGGTTGGTTTTCTATAAATACTGAACTTGAAAGTGTTACCCATTCTGTGTATCAGACAGTCTAGGAATGGCAATTTACAGTCTTGCTCTAATTCCACAGTGAATTTGATCGAGGGGGCTAAGTTGTTAAGTTGTGGTAGGAAAACTTTTAGGTCCTCATTACATGGCCAGAGACATAATACATCATCAACATATCTAAACCAGACTGCTGAGGGTGGTAAAATATTACTTAATAGTTTCTTTTCAAAGAATTCCATATATAGGTTGCTTAATACAGGTGAGAGTGGATTACCCATTGCCATACCAAATTTTTGAGCATAATATTCCCCATTGAATTCGAATTTGCAATCCTTAATACATAGTTTGATGAGTTCGATGAAGTCATCTTTCGAGACGGGCAGTGAAATGTTATCCAGGGAATCTATGAGGAACTCTAGTAAATCATCAACTGGGACCTTTGTAAAAAGTGACGTTACATCAAAGCTGACCAGTTTAAAATCATGATTAATGTGCAAGTTATTGAGTTTATCAACCAGATCCATATTGTTCTTGATATTGGAGTTAGAAATGTTGCCAACTAGGGGGTTTAGTAAGGAAACTAACCATTTCGATAGTTTATAAGAGATTGACCCAACAGAGCTAATGATGGGTCTTGCTGGGTTATTGGGCTTGTGGGTCTTGATTAAACCGTACATGTAAGGCAGTGGAGGGGACGTTGAAGTAAGATGTTTAATGAGAGTAGCTTTGCCTCTCAATAGGGACTTCAGTTTTTTGTTGAACTGGGTGTTGACAGTGTTGAGAGGATTATTTATGAGTTTAGAATATGTTGTAGTGTCACATAAAAGGTCATTCATTTTTGAGATATAGTCATCTTTGTTTAAAATCACTACTGTGTTGGCTTTATCTGCTTTAGTGACATGTAGATCCTTATTTTTCTTAAGGGCTTGGAGTGCTTTGGTGAATCTTTCTGGACAGTTTGAAACACAAGGCTTGGACATAGATGCATACACAACACCTTTACACATGTTCACTTCTTCACTTGTCAAATTACTGAATTTCTCCAAATTGCAAAATGCTTTGGCTATGTCAACACTGTCGACTCCCTTGTTGGAACCATCAAAACTTAAACCATAGCCGAGGGCACACAAGGTATCATTGTCTAGTTGTTTAGAGGAGAGATTCACTACACAGTTGTTATTGGCATCCTTAGTCCAATCACTATTTCTAATAAGGAGTGCCAATTTGTGGTCTATCTTGGCTTGAAGATCAGAACGCTCACGTCTCAGGTTATCAAAACAGTAGTCCAACATGAAATGGTTAGTTTCCTTACTAAACCCCCTAGTTGGCAACATTTCTAACTCCAATATCAAGAACAATATGGATCTGGTTGATAAACTCAATAACTTGCACATTAATCATGATTTTAAACTGGTCAGCTTTGATGTAACGTCACTTTTTACAAAGGTCCCAGTTGATGATTTACTAGAGTTCCTCATAGATTCCCTGGATAACATTTCACTGCCCGTCTCGAAAGATGACTTCATCGAACTCATCAAACTATGTATTAAGGATTGCAAATTCGAATTCAATGGGGAATATTATGCTCAAAAATTTGGTATGGCAATGGGTAATCCACTCTCACCTGTATTAAGCAACCTATATATGGAATTCTTTGAAAAGAAACTATTAAGTAATATTTTACCACCCTCAGCAGTCTGGTTTAGATATGTTGATGATGTATTATGTCTCTGGCCATGTAATGAGGACCTAAAAGTTTTCCTACCACAACTTAACAACTTAGCCCCCTCGATCAAATTCACTGTGGAATTAGAGCAAGACTGTAAATTGCCATTCCTAGACTGTCTGATACACAGAATGGGTAACACTTTCAAGTTCAGTATTTATAGAAAACCAACCAATGTGTGTTCATACATTCATTATTATTCTGCCCACCATAATAAAGTCAAACAGTCAGTATTTACAACAATGTTTTTACGTGCCTTGAGAATTTGCAGTCCGGAATTCATCGATGAGGAATACAAATATATATATAATATTGGCTCAAACCTTAAATACCCTAGATCTTTCATAGACAAATGCTTAAACATTACTAAGAAAACTTTTTATAGAACTGATCCCAAGCCCACCCATGACCATAAGAATATCTTAATATTACCATTTCACAAAAATTTCTCACACATTCCGGCACAGCTAAAATCTTGGAACGTCAATGTGGCATTTAAAAACTCATGCACTGTTAAACAAATGTTAATCAAGAACTCCCCCAACAACACAATTGGTTGCATTTATAAAGTTCCTTGCAAGGAATGTAATATGTTTTACTTAGGCCAGACTGGTAAAGATCTTGTAACTAGAATTAAACAACACAAATACAGTGTCAGGACAGGCCAGGAATCCAATGCTCTGTTTGTTCATTTGAGGGATAACAAGCATTGCATTGACTGGGATAATGCCTCCTCAATATTACCATGTAATTCAATTGATAGTAGGAACATCATAGAATCTAGTCTTATTAAACATACCGAAGCATTCAACATGAATTTGAGTAACGGCTTGTACAAGCTGGACAACTTTGTAATTAAGAAGATTTGTGATCAGGTGAGAGGGCGGGTCACTGTCCCATCTGACCCAACCACCAACCGTTGTGTGCCATTTAAAGATTAGTAGGGTCATTACCTGACCATTGTGGACCTGGTCTCACCCTCCTCTGTATATATTCATCTTGTTCTGCATTACTCTATCTAGTCTGTACTCACCCCTGAAGATGTGAATTACACGAAAGCGCTTGGGAACTTCGTGTTTTCTTCTTTCCTGGTGGTTATCAGCATATATATATATATATATAACCCCCTGTATACATAAATTACAGTGAAATTGAAGAACATAAGTATATATATACCGTATATACTCGTCTATAACCCCCCCTCGCGTATAGGTCGACCCTGATTTTTTGACCAAGAAATCGTTAATTTATGATATTCCTCGTTTATAGGTCGACCCAAGTTTTTGAGGGTAATGGAACAACAAAACCTTCAGTAAAAACACTACGTCCTATAAACTGAGGCTCGCCGTGCCCGAAACACCGAGTGCCGAAGGCAAATTGTTTACCATTTATTATTACGACACTTTACACTGAAACGAGGGTAGTTTCAACAAAATTATTGTATATTTCCATTCAAGTATTTATTCAAGTCAATTAGGAGGGAATATTATTGTAATACAACAGTTTCTTAACTAAACCATTCAAAAAGCGATTACGGTAACATCTTTTGAACGAAAGAAAGTGAAAGTCATTGTTTTCGTCACGATTTTATCCCACTTTCCACTGTAATACGTATGTAATTTCAGCAAAAATATTACATTTCCGTGAATGCATTATATCAAGCACAGTATGAATAGAATACCATTGTAATATAACAATATTTTAACCAAAAACTATTAAAAAAACGAATAACTTCTCTTGAATATCGGAAGGTTCGGTAAAATCTTTTGTTTTCGGCATGTATTTTATCCTATTTTACATTAAAATACATCATGTTTCAGCAAAACTACTATTTATTTCCGAGAATATATTCATTTAAGCGCAGTTTAGGTAAAATATACGTGTGATGTAACAGTTTTTTTACTGAAAACGATTCGAAAAACACGTGTACCGTCTAGCTGATACTCAACAGCTGGTGGTGCGTCATGCGTCGTTGTAAACAATAGGAGGTTGAAGTAGATTACCGGGTATTAGATTAAGTGTGAATTATAGAAAAGGTTTTTATTACCGGTATTTTTTGTAGATCAATGAGAACTGTGATACCGTATATGATATGATAAGTTAGCCTGTGCTAAGAACTTCAACATAGACTACTGAAAGCACGTTGTAAGGTAATTTAGCCTATTGTAAGTTGGTGAGCTTCATTTACTGAAGGAACTGCACAACTTTTCATTACTAATTGGTACATATTTTACGTTTCCATTATTTACTGGCAGTAAATGTTAAATATTTTTCATGTCTGAAGCTAAAAGTTGCTCCTCGCCCTTCCCATCATGCACGGGTTCAACCTAACAAAACTATTACGCATGTATAGGACGACCCCCAATTTTTTGCCTAAAAATTTGGTCTTAAAAACTCGAACTATACACGAGTATATACGGTATATATATATATATATATATATATATATATATATATATATATATATATATATATATATATATATATACACAGTGACCCCTCCGTTAACGAACTCAATCCGTTCCAGAAGGTCGTTCGTTAACCGAAAAGTTAGTTAACCGAAACCATTGTTTCAATGGGTTTTTGGGTAATTGGTTCCAGCTCACCGAAAATTTCCTAAATTCAACAAAAATGGTAGAAAAGTTCACTTACTTTGAGGTGTGTATGTAGAAGGCTCCTGGATGATGATGGGATTTAGAATGGGGGTGGAGGAGAAGGAAAAAGAGAAGGCATTGGGGTGGAAGAGAAGTCACCCCATGGCGCCATTTCACCCATAAAATTTTAGCTCTCTTGGTGTAATTCAAGATTATTTTCTTTAAATCAACACTGCACTGCATTATATATTGTCAATATGTAAAATATATTTCAAAATGACCAATAATTTGCTTGGAAACACAGAAAAAAAGCATTTAGTTGAAGAGAGTCTCAAGCAAGATGTTACCTCCAGTGAAAACAGAGAGAGACTAACTCCTGTTTGCTGTGTTAAGAGGCTGGATGCCGCGCATTAAACTAGTCACTTTACCTTCAGTTATGTTCAATAATTGTTAAAATGACTAAAAAATTGAATATTAAACTTAAAATTATTGAATAGTATAAACTTCTTGATATTTACTAAAATAGTAAGGCATTTAAGCCCTAGAACCGATTAGTGTATTGGCGGACTGACACTAAAGCTGGTTGCCCGGTCAGTGCAAGCGAAAACATGTTGAGGTCGGTTCGTAAGAACTTCGTTAACCGAATTTTTTTTCGTTAACCAAATTGAAGATCCTTATGGAAGGAAGTTCGTTAATCGAAATTACGTTAACCAAGGTGTTCATTAAACTAGGGGTCACTGTATATATATATATATATATATATATATATATATATATATATATATATATATATATATATATATATATATATATATATACAGGTAGTCGTCGACTTACGACCTAGATTGGTTACGGCCGACCGGTCGTACGTTGATCTGGTCGTAAGTCGGCCTATGTTATAATTACCTTACGTATATTATACTGTAATGTGTAATGATAATATAATCATCTTTAAGTCATATTTTATCAACATTTTCTTTGTTCATTATTGTTACGGTCGTCAGGTTTAAGTAAATCACTGCATACTACAGTACAATTGGTTTATTATTTACACTGGGGCTGGGGCCAAAACTGTCGTACCGCCGGTCGTAAAGTCGAACAGACGTAAGTCGCATAGGTCGTAAGTCGACGACTACCTGTATATACAGTGACCCCTCGTTTAACGAACACCTCGGTTAACGTAATTTTGATTAACGAACTGCCTTCCATAAGGATCTTCAATTCGGTTAACGAAAAAAAATTCGGTTAACGAAGTTCTTATGAACCGACCTCAACATGTTTTCGCTTGCACTGACTGGGCAACCAGCTTTAGTATCAGTCCGCCAATACATTAATCGGTTCTAGGGCTTAAATTCCTTACTATTTTAGTAAATATCAAGAAGTTCATACTATTCAATAATTTTAAAGTTTAATATTCAATTTTTTAGTCATTTTAACAATTATTGAACATAATTGAAGGTAAAGTGACTAGTTTAATGCACGGCATCCAGCCTCTTAACACAGCAAACAGGAGTTAGTCTCTCTCTGTTTCCACTGGAGGTAACATCTTGCTTGAGACGCTCTTCTACTAAACGCTTTTTTTCTGTGTTTCCAAGCAAATTATTGGTCATTTTGAAATATATTTTACATATTGACAATATATAATGCAGTGCAGTGTTGATTTAAAGAAAATAATCTTGAATTACACCAAGACAGCTAAAATTTTATGGGTGAAATGGCGCCATGGGGTGACTTCTTCCACCCCAATGCCTTCTCTTCTTCCTTCTCCTCCACCCCCATTCTAAATCCCATCATCATCCAGGAGCCTTCTACATACACACCTCAAAGTAAGTGAACTTTTCTCCCATTTTTGTTGAATTTAGGAAACTTTCGGTGAGCTGGAACCAATTACCCCAAAACCCATTGAAACATTGGTTTCGGTTAACGAATTTTTCGGTTAACGAACGACCTTCTGGAACGGATTGAGTTCTTTAACGGAGGGGTCACTGTATATATATATATATATATATATATATATATATATATATATATATATATATATATACAGTGACCCCTCGTTTAACGAACGCCTCGGTTAACGAAATTTCGGTTAACGAACTGCCTTCCATAAGGATCTTCAATTCGGTTAACGAACAAAAATTCGGTTAACGAATTTCTTACGAACCGACCTCAACATGTTTTCGCTTGCACTGACCAGGCAACCAGCTTTAGTATCAGTCCGCCAATACATTAATCGGTTCTAGGGCTTAAATTCCTTACTATTTTAGTAAATATCAAGAAGTTTATACTATTCAATAATTTTAAAAGTTTAATATTAAATTTTTTAGTCATTTTAACAATTATTGAACATAATTGAAGGTAAAGTGACTAGTTTAATGCGCGGCATCCAGCCTCTTAACACAGCAAACAGGCGTTAGACTCTCTGTTTTCACTGGAGGTAACATCTTGCTTGAGACTCTCTTCAACTAAATGCTTTTTTTCTGTGTTTCCAAGCAAATTATTGGTCATTTTGAAATATATTTTACATATTGACAATATATAATGCAGTGCAGTGTTGATTTAAAGAAAATAATCTTGAATTACACCAAGAGAGCTAAAATTTTATGGGTGAAATGGCGCCATGGGGTGACTTCTCTTCCACCCCAATGCCTTCTCTTCTTCCTTCTCCTCCACCCCCATTCTAAATCCCATCATCATCATCATCATCCAGGAGCCTTCTACAAATACACCTCAAAGTAAGTGAACTTTTCTACCATTTTTGTTGAATTTAGGAAATTTTCGGTGAGCTGGAACCAATTACCCAAAAACCCATTGAAACAATGGTTTCGGTTAACGAACTTTTCGGTTAACGAACGACCTTCTGGAACGGATTGAGTTCGTTAACCGAGGGGTCACTGTATATATATATATATATATATATATGCAAGTAAATCACTGTAGGTGCGCGTGATCTAGGTATATGCTGATAACCACCAGGAAAGAAGAAAACACGAAGTTCCCAAGCGCTTTCGTGTAATTCACCCCTGAAGATGTGAATTACACGAAAGCGCTTGGGAACTTCGTGTTTTCTTCTTTCCTGGTGGTTATCAGCATATATATATATATATATATATATATATATTTCATTAGCCCAATAAAGCACGCGGACTTCTACATACAATCCTGGCGGGTTGAGGTGTTGATTATATATATATATTATATATATATATATATATATTATATATATAGTATATATATATATATATATATATATATATATATATATATTATATATATATATATATATATATATATATATATATATATATATATAAATATTGATAAAATCACACGGGAGAATGGAAACAACGGAGTACCTTAGCTTTCGTCTTTATTCAAGACCGTATATACCCGTATATACCCGTGTATAGCACGAGTTCTTAAGACCAAATTTTTGGGCAAAAAGTTGGGGGTCGACCTCTATACGGGTAATAGTTTCGTTAGGTTGAAAAATATTTACCAGTAACTACCAGTAAACAATGGAAACGACGCACCAACGCACCACCCGCTGTGAGCGTCGGTACAGTTGCCAGGGCAGATCTCTTGCGTCATCATAGCAAGCCCAAAGTAGCCAAATGCATGGTATGGTATGCACAGGAGTATGTAAAACATAAAGTATTCATTTTTAAAAGTTTGTTTATAGATACATAAATTTTTGTTAATTAAATTTGAAACATCAATATGATGTGAGTCAGGTCATCTACACACAGTTGCCAGTTTCAAAATTTTCCTTTTAAAATTTTAAGTTACCGAGTATTTCTTTTCCCAAATCGTTTTACAATACTGTAGGTAAAACAGTATACTATTGTGCAAACCCCACAGAAAAAAAATTAACTAATGGAGACACCAAATATGTAAAAAAAAAAAATTGCTGTCTGACTTGCAACACTGTTGGTAGGGTCAGGTGGTTCTAACGGTACCTGCCAGGACCCGGTAATCAAATTTATAACAATATCTAACCTCAATGACTGTAGTTTATCTGATGTAGGCAATATGAAGTAAAAAATACCAGTTAAAGTGAGAAATTGGAAGAGAATAAATAAGAAAGATGTCGTTGGGCTATTTTTGGTAGGGCTGAGGGAGAGAGTACCAGCTGTTTGGTCTTTTTTGGCGGGAGAGTCACGCAAATATCCGTGAGACAGGACGTGCCCCGAAGGCGCTCCCGGTTTTAGCAGCCAGGCCGAGTCTGTTTGGCCCTGCTATACCCCAACGCCCTACCAGCCTTACTACACCAGGATCGATTCAGCAAAACATTCTAGTGATTAGTGAACGATTGATTACGGAGCAGTGCAATAAGTGATTACCATACAGTGCTCGATAGTGCACCCCAAGGAAAAGTCAGACAGTGGGCACTTTATCGGTCCCCTTTAAAGTGCCAGTGACAAGGACCACCGCGGTGTTTACATATATCGTGAAAACTGTGTCGGCGACCCCAAGCACCAGGGACAAAGACCCACGGTCTTTACGACTGACAAATACTAACAGATGTCTACCAGTGTCAGTGTCCCTCAAAGTGCCGCCAGTGACAAACACTTCCGTCCGCCCACAACAGATTTCAACAGATGGCCACCAATCACTTACTCCCGACGCACTCTGTACCATCTAAAGCGTGGGAACGGTTATCCTGATGGCAGTGTTATCGCGCTACTCAAGTCACTAAACCTATTCCACGCGCGGAGCCGTAGACAAGGCCGTCATGCACATAAGCCCATTAGAACCGTAACCTCCACTAGGAAACCGGAGAAACCCACCCCTGACAGACCATACCACCACACTGAAGTTCCACGGATATGGTATGATCTCCCGTCTTTACTGCTATCCAACGTCACTTCCCTAGCTAACAAGTTCGACGAGCTGGCAACTACAGTCAGGTCAACCGCCGCGAGCGTCGTTGCCATATGTGAGGCCTGGCAAATTGTGCCTGAAACGTGTCATATTGAGGGATATCAACTCTTTCATCACCTTCGTTCACAAAGACGCGGAGGGGGCGTTGCCCTCTTCTGTCAAGATGACCTACGCCCGTCACGCCTGGATGTTCAAGTCCCAGCAGATGTGGAAGCATTATGGGTACGTGTCGTGCTAAGAGCCCACCCACGCAACACTGCTTCCATTATAATCTGTGTGGCATACCATCCGCCTCGATCACCCACCAGAGACACTCTTATCAATCATCTCATCACCACCTCAGACCACCTCAGAGTTAGGTACCCATGTGCCAAGTTAATATTATGTGGGGATTTAAATGAAATTGACACCACTGATATCCAGGACCAGCTATCACTATCACAAGTTGTGACCTTCCCCACACACGGTCAAAATACCCTGGACCTTATCTTAACTGACTTAGCGGACCAGTACCAACCACCTCAACCAATGCCTCCTATCGGGTGTAGCACACACTTATCAGTGCTCTGGTCCCCAGCTGCCACTCCCACTCAAGTACAGAGACCCTACATCAAGACCTACAGGCCGATTACTGACTCTGCAGTGCGCCTCTTCGGGCAGTGGATAGTTCACCATCCCTGGACTGAAGTACTTAGCGTGGATGACGTGGAAACCAAATGGATAAATTATACCAACACCACCACGCAAGCTCACCACCACTTCTTCCCCGAGAAGTCCGTCAGATCTCACCCAGCTGACTTGCCCTGGATCACACCTCGGATCAAAAGACTTATGCAACAGAGAGACAGAGCCTTTCATCTCAATGACCACATCCGCTACAGGTCCCTTCGCAACCGAGTCATCCGCGAAATACGCACTGCAAAGAAGTCCCACTACCCAACCAAATTACAACACCTGAAACAGACCAACATCAGTCAATGGTATGGTAAGCTTAAAGAACTCTGTGGACTAAACAATAAGACACACCCCCTCCCCTTCCTTAGCCATCTCACTAGTGTTGACGCAGCTGAGCAAACAAATAACCATTTCGCTACTATATGCCAGACGCTCCCACGGCTTGACACAACCACTCTCCCTGCTTACCTACCAGCCTCCCTTCCCACTGACTTAGTAGAAGAATTTGACGTAGCAAAACGCCTGGACAAACTAAAATTAAAACGCTCTACCACCCCCATTGACTTACCAATGAAACTCTTCAAGGAGTTCTCCCCGGAGCTTGCTAAACCCCTCTGCTCCATCATCAATGCTTCTCTCAGTCAAGCCAGATGCCCAGCTGACTGGAAGACCTCTTATGTATCACCAGTGCCCAAGTCAACCAGCCCACAATCCTTAAATCAGCTACGACCTATTGCAATCACCCCAATACCCAGCCTAATCTGTGAAAGTTTTGTGTTCGACTGGGCTTATGCTGATATTGCAGGAGTCGTAGACCCTCAGCAATTTGGCAACATGAAAACTTCCTCCACCACTCACTGTCTTGTCAGCTTTCTCGATTACATATACCGCCATCTCGAGAAACGAAAAACGTCTGTAGCTGTCGCCTTCATTGATTTCACTAAAGCGTTCGACCTAGTCGACCACAATATAATCATCAACAAAGCTATTGACCTCGGGCTTCGAAGAAGCCTCATACCATGGCTTACAGACTTCCTCAGTGACCGACGCCAAGCTGTACGCTTCCGAGGGGCTGTCTCCACCTTTCAGTCACTCACCTGTGGCGTCCCCCAAGGCACCAAGATGGGACCACTCTGCTTCCTTATGCTCATCAATGATGCCCTAAGAGAAACCCCTGCTCGCTGGAAATATGTCGACGACTCCACCATTGGGATCAGCGTCAACAATTCTGCTCCCAACTATACCGCCCTTCAGGATTTATTGAACAGTCTCCAAAACTGGGCTACCAACAACCATGTCACCATCAACCATACCAAGACCATGGTTATGCACATCAACCTCTCCTCCGACATTGTCCCACCTCCTTCCATTACTCTAGGTCCGAACACACTCCAGGTCGTAGATTCCACGAAGCTCCTCGGCGTCACCATAGACAACAAACTAAATTGGAAACCACACGTCAATGAAGTTGTCAAATCCTCCAGTTTCCGTCTCCACCTCCTCCGCCGACTCAAGTCCCTCGGAGTTCCTGCACACGAGCTCCTCAGTGTTTACACAACATTCATACTTCCCAAGCTCACCTATGCCTCCCCCACCTGGTCTTCCTCCCTAAATGCCACACAACGTAAACACCTAGAAAAAGTGCAAAAGAGGGCATGCAAGATTATTCTCTCCTCCTCCTACTCCACATATCAAGAAGCGCTCAACACACTGACCCTTTCGACTCTCACTGACCATCACCACGACCTCATCTGCAAATTTGGTAAGAAGCTTCTACACCATCCCCGACACCGGCTCCTACT
>CAUDMG010003623.1:0-90000 GCA_958450375.1 Homarus gammarus
CTGGAGGCGGCCCTGTCCCCTGGAAAGGCCCCAGGGACCTCATGGCTGTCCCTGTGAGGGCCCCTCGGGTGCCAGTGGCCACCCCTACCAGGTCCCATGGGGACGCCTGGCCGTCCGCTGTGAGGGTCCTTACATGATCGCAACTGCCGTCCCTGGCCGAGGGTCCCTTGGTAGCGTTGCCGTCGCCTGAGAATGCGGCGCGGTAGGAGCGGTGACCATGGAGCTCAGTTTGTTTCGTGTCTTGGCGTAGCACCTGTCGACGCCGCCTTCCTGAGAAGGCCCCTAGGATTACCAGGTTTGGCATCCGAAGACCGGTCCCGCTGTGATTAATCCTATGTCGCCTGCCGCTGACCATGGTGTCACACCTGTGTGGTACACGAGCCCGATCAATGGGTGGCAGGGCCCTGGTTGCGGTGTGCCTCCTGCTAACGCCCACGATTAGCCTAGGCAGTGGCCAAGCTGACCCTCCAGGGACAGTGGCGATTAACCCTGGTTCCCTTACTGGTACGGGGGCGCCTGTCAAGGGTGTTTCTCATCTCGAGTGGTGCCGGCGGGGACGGCGCGCCCCCAGTGCCAGGTACCCACAGCGGTGGCCCGACTTTAGAGGCCCTCCCCAAAGGCGGTGTCTTCCCATTAGGATCCTTCTATGGGCGCCACCCTCTGCGCGGACCCTGACCGTGTCCCGGGGCTGCAGTGCCCCTATGGGCCCTCCCCTAGGCGCCGGATGGGCGGCTGGTATGGGCCCTCCTAGTCGTAGTGGGTGCCTTTCCAGGGGCGGTCAGGCGTGTCTCCTGTGCCCAGGTCGGTCGGCGCCCCCAAAGGCCACTTCTGCACAGTGCTGCATCTCACTCTCAGCCCAAGAATTCATAGATTTTGCATTCGTCGTCCCCAGTAAATCCTTTATCCTTCATATCTGTGGGAGTTTTGGGTGGAGCAAGATGTGACTTCATCCAAATTATAAGCAAAATAGGAAGAACAGAGCAATCAGTGAAGAAGGGAAGCTATGAATATCCAGACAGCAAATAGCCTTTGGTGTGTTATTAGTATGGAGGGGTGTGGTTGTGCTGACTGATTCCTCTGTTTTCCCTATTGGCTGTAATTTGACGAACTTACCTCTTGTTCCACAATCACAGTTAAGTAAGATATTATTGGAAGAATGCAATATGTACGACACCACTATCCATTGTTTTGAGGTGCCGTCTCCCCTAGAGGACTATTGTGACCCATAGGTCACTGGCCGGGTTCCCTGGGAGCAGGGGCGCCCCATAAAGAGGCTGGGGGGAGCCACCGCCTCTGGAAGGCCCCTGAAGGCGCCACAGCCGCTGACAGGGCCTTCTGGGAGCACCACGGTCCGTAGGAACGTACCTGGAGGGCGCCCCCGTCTCTGGAAAGGCCCCAGGTGATCATGGCTGTCCCTGTGAGGGCCCCTCGGGTCGCCAGTGCCCCTACCATGTCCCATGGGCGACCCGCCGTCCCTGTAGGGTCCTTAAGAGCGATGCCGTCCCTGCAAGGGTCCCTTGGAGCGTTGCCGTCCCTGAGAGGACCATGGAAGCTCGGTTGTTCCTGGAGTAGCCCTGTCGACGCCGGCCTTCCCTGGAGAAGGCCCCTAGGATTCCAGTTCTTGCCTAAGACCGCCCCTGATGGATCCAGCGCCCCTGACAGGACCCCTGGTGGTACCGCCGACAATGGACAGGGCCCTGGGGCGCCTCCGTGTCTGGCATGGCCAGTGACCCTCACAGGGATAGAGGGCGATCCCAGGTTCCCTTACTGGGACGGGGGCGCCTTCAGGGGTGTTCCCAGGGACGGCGGCGCCCCCAGGGGCCATACCACAGCGATGCCGCATTTAGAGGCCCGTCCAAATGCGGTGTCTCCCCCATGGTGCCCTCTATGGGGCGCCTCTGCCCCCAATGACCCTGCCAGGGCTGCAGCGCCCCTATGGGCCCTCCTAGGGCCGGCGGCGCTGGTATGGGCCCTCCTAGTCGTATTGGGTGCCTTTCCGGGGGCGGCAGCGTCTCTGCCAAGGTCGGTGGCGCCCCCAGGGGCCCTTCCACATGCAGCATCTCCCCAAAAAATTCATAGATTTGTCGTACATTTTGCATTCGTCCAGTAATCCTTTACTCAACTGTGATTGGTGGAGCAAGATGTGACGTCATCAAATTACAGCCAATAGGAGAACAGAGCAATCAGTCAGCACAACACCCAAGTTATGCTTTGCTGTTGGATATTTATTTTCGTTTCACTGTTTAAACTCTGGGGTATATGAGTTAAATAAATAGCCACTGCCCCATAGCATTTCAGTATTATCGCAACCTGAAGATTGAAAAGGAGAATAAATATCCAACAGCAAAACATAAGTTGGGTGTTGTGCTGACTGATTCCTCTGTTTTCCTATTGGCTGTAATTCGACGACATTAACTCTTGTTCCACCAATCACAGTTAAGTAAGATATTATTGGAAGAATGCAATATGTACGACACCACTATCCATTGTTTTGAGGTGCCGTCTCCCCTAGGAGGACCTATTGTGACCCATAGGCACTGGCAGGGTCCCTGGGAGCAGGGGCGCCCCATAAAGAGGCCTGGGGGGAGCCACCGCCTCTGGAAGGGCCCCTGAAAGCGCCACAGCCGCTGACAGGGCCTCTGGGAGCACCACGGTCCGTAGGAACGTACCTGGAGGCGCCCCCGTCTCTGTAAAGGCCCCAGGGATCATGGCTGTCCCTGTGAGGGCCCCTCGGGTTGCCAGTGCCCCTACCAGGTCCCATGGGGACGCCGCCGTCCCTGTGAGGGTCCTTAAGAGCGATGCCGTCCCTGCAAGGGTCCCTTGGAGCGTTGCCGTCCCTGAGAGGACCATGGAAGCTCGGTTGTTCCTGGAGAAGCCCCTGTCGACGCCGCCTTCCCTGAGAAGGCCCCTAGGATTCCAGTTCTTCCTAAGACCGCCCCTGATGGATGCAGCGCCCCTGACAGGACCCCTGGTGGTACCGCCGACAATGACAGGGCCCTGGGGCGCCTCCGTGTCTGGCATGGCCAAGTGACCCTCACAGGGATAGAGGCGATCCCAGGTTCCCTTACTGTGACGGGGGCGCCTTCAGGGGTGTTCCCAGGGACGGCGGCGCCCCCAGGGGCCATACCACAGCGATGCCGCATTTAGAGGCCCGTCCAAATGCGGTGTCTCCCCCATGGTCCCTCTATGGGGCGCCTCTGCCCCCAATGACCCTGCCAGGGGCTGCAGCGCCCCTATGGGCCCTCCTAGGGCCGGCGGCGCTGGTATGGGCCCTCCTAGTCGTATTGGGTGCCTTTCCGGGGGCGGCAGCGTCTCTGCCAAGGTCGGTGGCGCCCCCAGGGGCCCTTCCACATGCAGCATCTCCCCAAAAAATTCATAGATTTGTCGTACATTTTGCATTCGTCCAGTAATCCTTTACTCAACTGTGATTGGTGGAGCAAGATGTGACGTCATCAAATTACAGCCAATAGGAGAACAGAGCAATCAGTCAGCACAACACCCCAACTTATGCTTTGCTGTTGGATATTTATTTTCGTTTCACTGTTTAAACTCTGGGATATGAGTTAAATAAATAGACACTGCCCATAGCATTTTCAGTATTATCGCAACCTGAACATTGAAAAGGAGAATAAATATCCAACAGCAAAACATAAGTTGGGGTGTTGTGCTGACTGATTCCTCTGTTTTCCTATTGGCTGTAATTTGACGATATTACCTCTTGTTCCACCAATCACAGTTAAGTAAGATATTATTGGAAGAATGCAATATGTACGACACCACTATCCATTGTTTTGAGGTGCCGTCTCCCCTAGGAGGACCTATTGTGACCCATAGGCACTGGCAGGGTCCCTGGGAGCAGGGGCGCCCCATAAAGAGGCCTGGGGGGAGCCACCGCCTCTGGAAGGGCCCCTGAAAGCGCCACAGCCGCTGACAGGGCCTCTGGGAGCACCACGGTCCGTAGGAACGTACCTGGAGGCGCCCCCGTCTCTGGAAAGGCCCCAGGGATCATGGCTGTCCCTGTGAGGGCCCCTCGGGTTGCCAGTGCCCCTACCAGGTCCCATGGGGACGCCGCCGTCCCTGTGAGGGTCCTTAAGAGCGATGCCGTCCCTGCAAGGGTCCCTTGGAGCGTTGCCGTCCCTGAGAGGACCATGGAAGCTCGGTTGTTCCTGGAGAAGCCCCTGTCGACGCCGCCTTCCCTGAGAAGGCCCCTAGGATTCCAGTTCTTCCTAAGACCGCCCCTGATGGATGCAGCGCCCCTGACAGGACCCCTGGTGGTACCGCCGACAATGACAGGGCCCTGGGGCGCCTCCGTGTCTGGCATGGCCAAGTGACCCTCACAGGGATAGAGGCGATCCCAGGTTCCCTTACTGTGACGGGGGCGCCTTCACGGGTGTTCCCAGGGACGGCGGCGCCCCCAGGGGCCATACCACATCGATGCCGCATTTAGAGGCCCGTCCGAATGCGGTGTCTCCCCCATGGTCCCTCTATGGGGCGCCTCTGCCCCCAATGATCCTACCAGGGGCTGCAGCGCCCCTATGGGCCTTCCTAGGGCCGGCGGCGCTGGTATGGGCCCTCCTAGTCGTATTGGGTGCCTTTCCGGGGGCGGCAGCGTCTCTGCCAAGGTCGGTGGCGCCCCCAGGGGCCCTTCCACATGCAGCATCTCCCCAAAAAATTCATAGATTTGTCGTACATTTTGCATTCGTCCAGTAATCCTTTACTCAACTGTGATTGGTGGAGCAAGATGTGACGTCATCAAATTACAGCCAATAGGAGAACAGAGCAATCAGTCAGCACAACACCCCAACTTATGCTTTGCTGTTGGATATTTATTTTCGTTTCACTGTTTAAACTCTGGGGGATATGAGTTAAATAAATAGACACTGCCCATAGCATTTTCAGTATTATCGCAACCTGAACATTGAAAAGGAGAATAAATATCCAACAGCAAAACATAAGTTGGGGTGTTGTGCTGACTGATTCCTCTGTTTTCCTATTGGCTGTAATTTGACGACATTACCTCTTGTTCCACCAATCACAGTTAAGTAAGATATTATTGGAAGAATGCAATATGTTCGACACCACTATCCATTGTTTTGAGGTGCCGTCTCCCCTAGGAGGACCTATTGTGACCCATAGGCACTGGCAGGGTCCCTGGGAGCAGGGGCGCCCCATAAAGAGGCCTGGGGGGAGCCACCGCCTCTGGAAGGGCCCCTGAAGGCGCCACAGCCGCTGACAGGGCCTCTGGGAGCACCACGGTCCGTAGGAACGTACCTGGAGGCGCCCCCGTCTCTGGAAAGGCCCCAGGGATCATGGCTGTCCCTGTGAGGGCCCCTCGGGTCGCCAGTGCCCCTACCAGGTCCCATGGGGACGCCGCCGTCCCTGTGAGGGTCCTTAAGAGCGATGCCGTCCCTGCAAGGGTCCCTTGGAGCGTTGCCGTCCCTGAGAGGACCATGGAAGCTCGGTTGTTCCTGGAGTAGCCCCTGTCGACGCCGCCTTCCCTGAGAAGGCCCCTAGGATTCCAGTTCTTCCTAAGACCGCCCCTGATGGATCCAGCGCCCTGACAGGTCCCCTGGTGGTACCGCCGACAATGACAGGGCCCTGGGGCGCCTCCGTGTCTGGCATGGCCAAGTGACCCTCACAGGGATAGAGGCGATCCCAGGTTCCCTTACTGTGACGGGGGCGCCTTCAGGGGTGTTCCCAGGGACGGCGGCGCCCCCAGGGGCCATACCACAGCGATGCCGCATTTAGAGGCCCGTCCAAATGCGGTGTCTCCCCCATGGTCCCTCTATGGGGCGCCTCTGCCCCCAATGACCCTGCCAGGGGCTGCAGCGCCCCTATGGGCCCTCCTAGGGCCGGCGGCGCTGGTATGGGCCCTCCTAGTCGTATTGGGTGCCTTTCCGGGGGCGGCAGCGTCTCTGCCAAGGTCGGTGGCGCCCCCAGGGGCCCTTCCACATGCAGCATCTCCCAAAAAATTCATAGATTTGTCGTACATTTTGCATTCGTCCAGTAATCCTTTACTCAACTGTGATTGGTGGAGCAAGATGTGACGTCATCAAATTACAGCCAATAGGAGAACAGAGCAATCAGTCAGCACAACACCCCAACTTATGCTTTGCTGTTGGATATTTATTTTCGTTTCACTGTTTAAACTCTGGGGGATATGAGTTAAATAAATAGACACTGCCCATAGCATTTTCAGTATTATCGCAACCTGAACATTGAAAAGGAGAATAAATATCCAACAGCAAAACATAAGTTGGGGTGTTGTGCTGACTGATTCCTCTGTTTTCCTATTGGCTGTAATTTGACGACATTACCTCTTGTTCCACCAATCACAGTTAAGTAAGATATTATTGGAAGAATGCAATATGTACGACACCACTATCCATTGTTTTGAGGTGCCGCCTCCCCTAGGAGGACCTATTGTGACCCATAGGCACTGGCAGGGTCCCTGGGAGCAGGGGCGCCCCATAAAGAGGCCTGGGGGGAGCCACCGCCTCTGGAAGGGCCCCTGAAGGCGCCACAGCCGCTGACAGGGCCTCTGGGAGCACCACGGTCCGTAGGAACGTACCTGGAGGCGCCCCCGTCTCTGGAAAGGCCCCAGGGATCATGGCTGTCCCTGTGAGGGCCCCTCGGGTCGCCAGTGCCCCTACCAGGTCCCATGGGGACGCCACCGTCCCTGTGAGGGTCCCTAAGAGCGATGCCGTCCCTGCAAGGGTCCCTTGGAGCGTTGCCGTCCCTGAGAGGACCATGGAAGCTCGGTTGTTCCTGGAGTAGCCCCTGTCGACGCCGCCTTCCCTGAGAAGGCCCCTAGGATTCCAGTTCTTCCTAAGACCGCCCCTGATGGATCCAGCGCCCCTGACAGGTCCCCTGGTGGTACCGCCGACAATGACAGGGCCCTGGGGCGCCTCCGTGTCTGGCATGGCCAAGTGACCCTCACAGGAATAGAGGCGATCCCAGGTTCCCTTACTGTGACGGGGCGCCTTCAGGAATGTTCCCAGAGACGGCGGCGCCCCCAGGGGCCATACCACAGCGATGCCGCATTTAGAGGCCCGTCCAAATGCGGTGTCTCCCCCATGGTCCCTCTATGGGGCGCCTCTGCCCCCAATGACCCTGCCAGGGGCTGCAGCGCCCCTATGGGCCCTCCTAGGGCCGGCGGCGCTGGTATGGGCCCTCCTAGTCGTAGTGGGTGCCCTTTCAGGGGCGGGAGCATCTCTGCCAAGGTCGGTGGCGCCCCCAGGGGCCCTTCCACATGCAGCATCTCCCCAAAAAATTCATAGATTTGTCGTACATTTTGCATTCGTCCAGTAATCCTTTACTCAACTGTGATTGGTGGAGCAAGATGTGACGTCATCAAATTACAGCCAATAGGAGAACAGAGCAATCAGTCAGCACAACACCCCAACTTATGCTTTGCTGTTGGATATTTATTTTCGTTTCACTGTTTAAACTCTGGGGGATATGAGTTAAATAAATAGACACTGCCCATAGCATTTTCAGTATTATCGCAACCTGAACATTGAAAAGGAGAATAAATATCCAACAGCAAAACATAAGTTGGGGTGTTGTGCTGACTGATTCCTCTGTTTTCCTATTGGCTGTAATTTGACGACATTACCTCTTGTTCCACCAATCACAGTTAAGTAAGATATTATTGGAAGAATGCAATATGTTCGACACCACTATCCATTGTTTTGAGGTGCCGTCTCCCCTAGGAGGACCTATTGTGACCCATAGGCACTGGCAGGGTCCCTGGGAGCAGGGGCGCCCCATAAAGAGGCCTGGGGGGAGCCACCGCCTCTGGAAGGGCCCCTGAAGGCGCCACAGCCGCTGACAGGGCCTCTGGGAGCACCACGGTCCGTAGGAACGTACCTGGAGGCGCCCCCGTCTCTGGAAAGGCCCCAGGGATCATGGCTGTCCCTGTGAGGGCCCCTCGGGTCGCCAGTGCCCCTACCAGGTCCCATGGGGACGCCGCCGTCCCTGTGAGGGTCCTTAAGAGCGATGCCGTCCCTGCAAGGGTCCCTTGGAGCGTTGCCGTCCCTGAGAGGACCATGGAAGCTCGGTTGTTCCTGGAGTAGCCCCTGTCGACGCCGCCTTCCCTGAGAAGGCCCCTAGGATTCCAGTTCTTCCTAAGACCGCCCCTGATGGATCCAGCGCCCCTGACAGGTCCCCTGGTGGTACCGCCGACAATGACAGGGCCCTGGGGCGCCTCCGTGTCTGGCATGGCCAAGTGACCCTCACAGGGATAGAGGCGATCCCAGGTTCCCTTACTGTGACGGGGGCGCCTTCAGGGGTGTTCCCAGGGACGGCGGCGCCCCCAGGGGCCATACCACAGCGATGCCGCATTTAGAGGCCCGTCCAAATGCGGTGTCTCCCCCATGGTCCCTCTATGGGGCGCCTCTGCCCCCAATGACCCTGCCAGGGGCTGCAGCGCCCCTATGGGCCCTCCTAGGGCCGGCGGCGCTGGTATGGGCCCTCCTAGTCGTATTGGGTGCCTTTCCGGGGGCGGCAGCGTCTCTGCCAAGGTCGGTGGCGCCCCCAGGGGCCCTTCCACATGCAGCATCTCCCCAAAAAATTCATAGATTTGTCGTACATTTTGCATTCGTCCAGTAATCCTTTACTCAACTGTGATTGGTGGAGCAAGATGTGACGTCATCAAATTACAGCCAATAGGAGAACAGAGCAATCAGTCAGCACAACACCCCAACTTATGCTTTGCTGTTGGATATTTATTTTCGTTTCACTGTTTAAACTCTGGGGGATATGAGTTAAATAAATAGACACTGCCCATAGCATTTTCAGTATTATCGCAACCTGAACATTGAAAAGGAGAATAAATATCCAACAGCAAAACATAAGTTGGGGTGTTGTGCTGACTGATTCCTCTGTTTTCCTATTGGCTGTAATTTGACGACATTACCTCTTGTTCCACCAATCACAGTTAAGTAAGATATTATTGGAAGAATGCAATATGTACGACACCACTATCCATTGTTTTGAGGTGCCGCCTCCCCTAGGAGGACCTATTGTGACCCATAGGCACTGGCAGGGTCCCTGGGAGCAGGGGCGCCCCATAAAGAGGCCTGGGGGGAGCCACCGCCTCTGGAAGGGCCCCTGAAGGCGCCACAGCCGCTGACAGGGCCTCTGGGAGCACCACGGTCCGTAGGAACGTACCTGGAGGCGCCCCCGTCTCTGGAAAGGCCCCAGGGATCATGGCTGTCCCTGTGAGGGCCCCTCGGGTCGCCAGTGCCCCTACCAGGTCCCATGGGGACGCCGCCGTCCCTGTGAGGGTCCTTAAGAGCGATGCCGTCCCTGCAAGGGTCCCTTGGAGCGTTGCCGTCCCTGAGAGGACCATGGAAGCTCGGTTGTTCCTGGAGTAGCCCCTGTCGACGCCGCCTTCCCTGAGAAGGCCCCTAGGATTCCAGTTCTTCCTAAGACCGCCCCTGATGGATCCAGCGCCCCTGACAGGTCCCCTGGTGGTACCGCCGACAATGACAGGGCCCTGGGGCGCCTCCGTGTCTGGCATGGCCAAGTGACCCTCACAGGGATAGAGGCGATCCCAGGTTCCCTTACTGTGACGGGGGCGCCTTCAGGGGTGTTCCCAGGGACGGCGGCGCCCCCAGGGGCCATACCACAGCGATGCCGCATTTAGAGGCCCGTCCAAATGCGGTGTCTCCCCCATGGTCCCTCTATGGGGCGCCTCTGCCCCCAATGACCCTGCCAGGGGCTGCAGCGCCCCTATGGGCCCTCCTAGGGCCGGCGGCGCTGGTATGGGCCCTCCTAGTCGTATTGGGTGCCTTTCCGGGGGCGGCAGCGTCTCTGCCAAGGTCGGTGGCGCCCCCAGGGGCCCTTCCACATGCAGCATCTCCCCAAAAAATTCATAGATTTGTCGTACATTTTGCATTCGTCCAGTAATCCTTTACTCAACTGTGATTGGTGGAGCAAGATGTGACGTCATCAAATTACAGCCAATAGGAGAACAGAGCAATCAGTCAGCACAACACCCCAACTTATGCTTTGCTGTTGGATATTTATTTTCGTTTCACTGTTTAAACTCTGGGGGATATGAGTTAAATAAATAGACACTGCCCATAGCATTTTCAGTATTATCGCAACCTGAACATTGAAAAGGAGAATAAATATCCAACAGCAAAACATAAGTTGGGGTGTTGTGCTGACTGATTCCTCTGTTTTCCTATTGGCTGTAATTTGACGACATTACCTCTTGTTCCACCAATCACAGTTAAGTAAGATATTATTGGAAGAATGCAATATGTACGACACCACTATCCATTGTTTTGAGGTGCCGTCTCCCCTAGGAGGACCTATTGTGACCCATAGGCACTGGCAGGGTCCCTGGGAGCAGGGGCGCCCCATAAAGAGGCCTGGGGGGAGCCACCGCCTCTGGAAGGGCCCCTGAAGGCGCCACAGCCGCTGACAGGGCCTCTGGGAGCACCACGGTCCGTAGGAACGTACCTGGAGGCGCCCCCGTCTCTGGAAAGGCCCCAGGGATCATGGCTGTCCCTGTGAGGGCCCCTCGGGTCGCCAGTGCCCCTACCAGGTCCCATGGGGACGCCGCCGTCCCTGTGAGGGTCCTTAAGAGCGATGCCGTCCCTGCAAGGGTCCCTTGGAGCGTTGCCGTCCTTGAGAGGACCATGGAAGCTCGGTTGTTCCTGGAGTAGCCCCTGTCGACGCCGCCTTCCCTGAGAAGGCCCCTAGGATTCCAGTTCTTCCTAAGACCGCCCCTGATGGATCCAGCGCCCCTGACAGGTCCCCTGGTGGTACCGCCGACAATGACAGGGCCCTGGGGCGCCTCCGTGTCTGGCATGGCCAAGTGACCCTCACAGGGATAGAGGCGATCCCAGGTTCCCTTACTGTGACGGGGGCGCCTTCAGGGGTGTTCCCAGGGACGGCGGCGCCCCCAGGGGCCATACCACAGCGATGCCGCATTTAGAGGCCCGTCCAAATGCGGTGTCTCCCCCATGGTCCCTCTATGGGGCGCCTCTGCCCCCAATGACCCTGCCAGGGGCTGCAGCGCCCCTATGGGCCCTCCTAGGGCCGGCGGCGCTGGTATGGGCCCTCCTAGTCGTATTGGGTGCCTTTCCGGGGGCGGCAGCGTCTCTGCCAAGGTCGGTGGCGCCCCCAGGGGCCCTTCCACATGCAGCATCTCCCCAAAAAATTCATAGATTTGTCGTACATTTTGCATTCGTCCAGTAATCCTTTACTCAACTGTGATTGGTGGAGCAAGATGTGACGTCATCAAATTACAGCCAATAGGAGAACAGAGCAATCAGTCAGCACAACACCCCAACTTATGCTTTGCTGTTGGATATTTATTTTCGTTTCACTGTTTAAACTCTGGGGGATATGAGTTAAATAAATAGACACTGCCCATAGCATTTTCAGTATTATCGCAACCTGAACATTGAAAAGGAGAATAAATATCCAACAGCAAAACATAAGTTGGGGTGTTGTGCTGACTGATTCCTCTGTTTTCCTATTGGCTGTAATTTGACGACATTACCTCTTGTTCCACCAATCACAGTTAAGTAAGATATTATTGGAAGAATGCAATATGTACGACACCACTATCCATTGTTTTGAGGTGCCGTCTCCCCTAGGAGGACCTATTGTGACCCATAGGCACTGGCAGGGTCCCTGGGAGCAGGGGCGCCCCATAAAGAGGCCTGGGGGGAGCCACCGCCTCTGGAAGGGCCCCTGAAGGCGCCACAGCCGCTGACAGGGCCTCTGGGAGCACCACGGTCCGTAGGAACGTACCTGGAGGCGCCCCCGTCTCTGGAAAGGCCCCAGGGATCATGGCTGTCCCTGTGAGGGCCCCTCGGGTCGCCAGTGCCCCTACCAGGTCCCATGGGGACGCCGCCGTCCCTGTGAGGGTCCTTAAGAGCGATGCCGTCCCTGCAAGGGTCCCTTGGAGCGTTGCCGTCCTTGAGAGGACCATGGAAGCTCGGTTGTTCCTGGAGTAGCCCCTGTCGACGCCGCCTTCCCTGAGAAGGCCCCTAGGATTCCAGTTCTTCCTAAGACCGCCCCTGATGGATCCAGCGCCCCTGACAGGTCCCCTGGTGGTACCGCCGACAATGACAGGGCCCTGGGGCGCCTCCGTGTCTGGCATGGCCAAGTGACCCTCACAGGGATAGAGGCGATCCCAGGTTCCCTTACTGTGACGGGGGCGCCTTCAGGGGTGTTCCCAGGGACGGCGGCGCCCCCAGGGGCCATACCACAGCGATGCCGCATTTAGAGGCCCGTCCAAATGCGGTGTCTCCCCCATGGTCCCTCTATGGGGCGCCTCTGCCCCCAATGACCCTGCCAGGGGCTGCAGCGCCCCTATGGGCCCTCCTAGGGCCGGCGGCGCTGGTATGGGCCCTCCTAGTCGTATTGGGTGCCTTTCCGGGGGCGGCAGCGTCTCTGCCAAGGTCGGTGGCGCCCCCAGGGGCCCTTCCACATGCAGCATCTCCCCAAAAAATTCATAGATTTGTCGTACATTTTGCATTCGTCCAGTAATCCTTTACTCAACTGTGATTGGTGGAGCAAGATGTGACGTCATCAAATTACAGCCAATAGGAGAACAGAGCAATCAGTCAGCACAACACCCCAACTTATGCTTTGCTGTTGGATATTTATTTTCGTTTCACTGTTTAAACTCTGGGGGATATGAGTTAAATAAATAGACACTGCCCATAGCATTTTCAGTATTATCGCAACCTGAACATTGAAAAGGAGAATAAATATCCAACAGCAAAACATAAGTTGGGGTGTTGTGCTGACTGATTCCTCTGTTTTCCTATTGGCTGTAATTTGATGACATTACCTCTTGTTCCACCAATCACAGTTAAGTAAGATATTATTGGAAGAATGCAATATTTACGACACCACTATCCATTGTTTTGAGGTGCTGTCTCCCCTAGGAGGACCTATTGTGACCCATAGGCACTGGCAGGGTCCCTGGGAGCAGGGGCGCCCCATAAAGAGGCCTGGGGGGAGCCACCGCCTCTGGAAGGGCCCCTGAAGGCGCCACCGCCGCTGACAGGGCCTCTGGGAGCACCACGGTCCCTAGGAACGTACCTGGAGGCGCCCCCGTCTCTGGAAAGGCCCCAGGGATCATGGCTGTCCCTGTGAGGGCCCCTCGGGTCGCCAGTGCCCCTACCAGGTCCCATGGGGACGCCGCCGTCCCTGTGAGGGTCCTTAAGAGCGATGCCGTCCCTGCAAGGGTCCCTTGGAGCGTTGCCGTCCTTGAGAGGACCATGGAAGCTCGGTTGTTCCTGGAGTAGCCCCTGTCGACGCCGCCTTCCCTGAGAAGGCCCCTAGGATTCCAGTTCTTCCTAAGACCGCCCCTGATGGATCCAGCGCCCCTGACAGGTCCCCTGGTGGTACCGCCGACAATGACAGGGCCCTGGGGCGCCTCCGTGTCTGGCATGGCCAAGTGACCCTCACAGGGATAGAGGCGATCCCAGGTTCCCTTACTGTGACGGGGGCGCCTTCAGGGGTGTTCCCAGGGACGGCGGCGCCCCCAGGGGCCATACCACAGCGATGCCGCATTTAGAGGCCCGTCCAAATGCGGTGTCTCCCCCATGGTCCCTCTATGGGGCGCCTCTGCCCCCAATGACCCTGCCAGGGGCTGCAGCGCCCCTATGGGCCCTCCTAGGGCCGGCGGCGCTGGTATGGGCCCTCCTAGTCGTATTGGGTGCCTTTCCGGGGGCGGCAGCGTCTCTGCCAAGGTCGGTGGCGCCCCCAGGGGCCCTTCCACATGCAGCATCTCCCCAAAAAATTCATAGATTTGTCGTACATTTTGCATTCGTCCAGTAATCCTTTACTCAACTGTGATTGGTGGAGCAAGATGTGACGTCATCAAATTACAGCCAATAGGAGAACAGAGCAATCAGTCAGCACAACACCCCAACTTATGCTTTGCTGTTGGATATTTATTTTCGTTTCACTGTTTAAACTCTGGGGGATATGAGTTAAATAAATAGACACTGCCCATAGCATTTTCAGTATTATCGCAACCTGAACATTGAAAAGGAGAATAAATATCCAACAGCAAAACATAAGTTGGGGTGTTGTGCTGACTGATTCCTCTGTTTTCCTATTGGCTGTAATTTGACGACATTACCTCTTGTTCCACCAATCACAGTTAAGTAAGATATTATTGGAAGAATGCAATATGTACGACACCACTATCCATTGTTTTGAGGTGCCGTCTCCCCTAGGAGGACCTATTGTGACCCATAGGCACTGGCAGGGTCCCTGGGAGCAGGGGCGCCCCATAAAGAGGCCTGGGGGGAGCCACCGCCTCTGGAAGGGCCCCTGAAGGCGCCACAGCCGCTGACAGGGCCTCTGGGAGCACCACGGTCCGTAGGAACGTACCTGGAGGCGCCCCCGTCTCTGGAAAGGCCCCAGGGATCATGGCTGTCCCTGTGAGGGCCCCTCGGGTCGCCAGTGCCCCTACCAGGTCCCATGGGGACGCCGCCGTCCCTGTGAGGGTCCTTAAGAGCGATGCCGTCCCTGCAAGGGTCCCTTGGAGCGTTGCCGTCCTTGAGAGGACCATGGAAGCTCGGTTGTTCCTGGAGTAGCCCCTGTCGACGCCGCCTTCCCTGAGAAGGCCCCTAGGATTCCAGTTCTTCCTAAGACCGCCCCTGATGGATCCAGCGCCCCTGACAGGTCCCCTGGTGGTACCGCCGACAATGACAGGGCCCTGGGGCGCCTCCGTGTCTGGCATGGCCAAGTGACCCTCACAGGGATAGAGGCGATCCCAGGTTCCCTTACTGTGACGGGGGCGCCTTCAGGGGTGTTCCCAGGGACGGCGGCGCCCCCAGGGGCCATACCACAGCGATGCCGCATTTAGAGGCCCGTCCAAATGCGGTGTCTCCCCCATGGTCCCTCTATGGGGCGCCTCTGCCCCCAATGACCCTGCCAGGGGCTGCAGCGCCCCTATGGGCCCTCCTAGGGCCGGCGGCGCTGGTATGGGCCCTCCTAGTCGTATTGGGTGCCTTTCCGGGGGCGGCAGCGTCTCTGCCAAGGTCGGTGGCGCCCCCAGGGGCCCTTCCACATGCAGCATCTCCCCAAAAAATTCATAGATTTGTCGTACATTTTGCATTCGTCCAGTAATCCTTTACTCAACTGTGATTGGTGGAGCAAGATGTGACGTCATCAAATTACAGCCAATAGGAGAACAGAGCAATCAGTCAGCACAACACCCCAACTTATGCTTTGCTGTTGGATATTTATTTTCGTTTCACTGTTTAAACTCTGGGGGATATGAGTTAAATAAATAGACACTGCCCATAGCATTTTCAGTATTATCGCAACCTGAACATTGAAAAGGAGAATAAATATCCAACAGCAAAACATAAGTTGGGGTGTTGTGCTGACTGATTCCTCTGTTTTCCTATTGGCTGTAATTTGACGACATTACCTCTTGTTCCACCAATCACAGTTAAGTAAGATATTATTGGAAGAATGCAATATGTACGACACCACTATCCATTGTTTTGAGGTGCCGCCTCCCCTAGGAGGACCTATTGTGACCCATAGGCACTGGCAGGGTCCCTGGGAGCAGGGGCGCCCCATAAAGAGGCCTGGGGGGAGCCACCGCCTCTGGAAGGGCCCCTGAAGGCGCCACCGCCGCTGACAGGGCCTCTGGGAGCACCACGGTCCCTAGGAACGTACCTGGAGGCGCCCCCGTCTCTGGAAAGGCCCCAGGGATCATGGCTGTCCCTGTGAGGGCCCCTCGGGTCGCCAGTGCCCCTACCAGGTCCCATGGGGACGCCGCCGTCCCTGTGAGGGTCCTTAAGAGCGATGCCGTCCCTGCAAGGGTCCCTTGGAGCGTTGCCGTCCTTGAGAGGACCATGGAAGCTCGGTTGTTCCTGGAGTAGCCCCTGTCGACGCCGCCTTCCCTGAGAAGGCCCCTAGGATTCCAGTTCTTCCTAAGACCGCCCCTGATGGATCCAGCGCCCCTGACAGGTCCCCTGGTGGTACCGCCGACAATGACAGGGCCCTGGGGCGCCTCCGTGTCTGGCATGGCCAAGTGACCCTCACAGGGATAGAGGCGATCCCAGGTTCCCTTACTGTGACGGGGGCGCCTTCAGGGGTGTTCCCAGGGACGGCGGCGCCCCCAGGGGCCATACCACAGCGATGCCGCATTTAGAGGCCCGTCCAAATGCGGTGTCTCCCCCATGGTCCCTCTATGGGGCGCCTCTGCCCCCAATGACCCTGCCAGGGGCTGCAGCGCCCCTATGGGCCCTCCTAGGGCCGGCGGCGCTGGTATGGGCCCTCCTAGTCGTATTGGGTGCCTTTCCGGGGGCGGCAGCGTCTCTGCCAAGGTCGGTGGCGCCCCCAGGGGCCCTTCCACATGCAGCATCTCCCCAAAAAATTCATAGATTTGTCGTACATTTTGCATTCGTCCAGTAATCCTTTACTCAACTGTGATTGGTGGAGCAAGATGTGACGTCATCAAATTACAGCCAATAGGAGAACAGAGCAATCAGTCAGCACAACACCCCAACTTATGCTTTGCTGTTGGATATTTATTTTCGTTTCACTGTTTAAACTCTGGGGGATATGAGTTAAATAAATAGACACTGCCCATAGCATTTTCAGTATTATCGCAACCTGAACATTGAAAAGGAGAATAAATATCCAACAGCAAAACATAAGTTGGGGTGTTGTGCTGACTGATTCCTCTGTTTTCCTATTGGCTGTAATTTGACGACATTACCTCTTGTTCCACCAATCACAGTTAAGTAAGATATTATTGGAAGAATGCAATATGTACGACACCACTATCCATTGTTTTGAGGTGCCGTCTCCCCTAGGAGGACCTATTGTGACCCATAGGCACTGGCAGGGTCCCTGGGAGCAGGGGCGCCCCATAAAGAGGCCTGGGGGGAGCCACCGCCTCTGGAAGGGCCCCTGAAGGCGCCACAGCCGCTGACAGGGCCTCTGGGAGCACCACGGTCCGTAGGAACGTACCTGGAGGCGCCCCCGTCTCTGGAAAGGCCCCAGGGATCATGGCTGTCCCTGTGAGGGCCCCTCGGGTCGCCAGTGCCCCTACCAGGTCCCATGGGGACGCCGCCGTCCCTGTGAGGGTCCTTAAGAGCGATGCCGTCCCTGCAAGGGTCCCTTGGAGCGTTGCCGTCCTTGAGAGGACCATGGAAGCTCGGTTGTTCCTGGAGTAGCCCCTGTCGACGCCGCCTTCCCTGAGAAGGCCCCTAGGATTCCAGTTCTTCCTAAGACCGCCCCTGATGGATCCAGCGCCCCTGACAGGTCCCCTGGTGGTACCGCCGACAATGACAGGGCCCTGGGGCGCCTCCGTGTCTGGCATGGCCAAGTGACCCTCACAGGGATAGAGGCGATCCCAGGTTCCCTTACTGTGACGGGGGCGCCTTCAGGGGTGTTCCCAGGGACGGCGGCGCCCCCAGGGGCCATACCACAGCGATGCCGCATTTAGAGGCCCGTCCAAATGCGGTGTCTCCCCCATGGTCCCTCTATGGGGCGCCTCTGCCCCCAATGACCCTGCCAGGGGCTGCAGCGCCCCTATGGGCCCTCCTAGGGCCGGCGGCGCTGGTATGGGCCCTCCTAGTCGTATTGGGTGCCTTTCCGGGGGCGGCAGCGTCTCTGCCAAGGTCGGTGGCGCCCCCAGGGGCCCTTCCACATGCAGCATCTCCCCAAAAAATTCATAGATTTGTCGTACATTTTGCATTCGTCCAGTAATCCTTTACTCAACTGTGATTGGTGGAGCAAGATGTGACGTCATCAAATTACAGCCAATAGGAGAACAGAGCAATCAGTCAGCACAACACCCCAACTTATGCTTTGCTGTTGGATATTTATTTTCGTTTCACTGTTTAAACTCTGGGGGATATGAGTTAAATAAATAGACACTGCCCATAGCATTTTCAGTATTATCGCAACCTGAACATTGAAAAGGAGAATAAATATCCAACAGCAAAACATAAGTTGGGGTGTTGTGCTGACTGATTCCTCTGTTTTCCTATTGGCTGTAATTTGACGACATTACCTCTTGTTCCACCAATCACAGTTAAGTAAGATATTATTGGAAGAATGCAATATGTACGACACCACTATCCATTGTTTTGAGGTGCCGTCTCCCCTAGGAGGACCTATTGTGACCCATAGGCACTGGCAGGGTCCCTGGGAGCAGGGGCGCCCCATAAAGAGGCCTGGGGGGAGCCACCGCCTCTGGAAGGGCCCCTGAAGGCGCCACAGCCGCTGACAGGGCCTCTGGGAGCACCACGGTCCGTAGGAACGTACCTGGAGGCGCCCCCGTCTCTGGAAAGGCCCCAGGGATCATGGCTGTCCCTGTGAGGGCCCCTCGGGTCGCCAGTGCCCCTACCAGGTCCCATGGGGACGCCGCCGTCCCTGTGAGGGTCCTTAAGAGCGATGCCGTCCCTGCAAGGGTCCCTTGGAGCGTTGCCGTCCTTGAGAGGACCATGGAAGCTCGGTTGTTCCTGGAGTAGCCCCTGTCGACGCCGCCTTCCCTGAGAAGGCCCCTAGGATTCCAGTTCTTCCTAAGACCGCCCCTGATGGATCCAGCGCCCCTGACAGGTCCCCTGGTGGTACCGCCGACAATGACAGGGCCCTGGGGCGCCTCCGTGTCTGGCATGGCCAAGTGACCCTCACAGGGATAGAGGCGATCCCAGGTTCCCTTACTGTGACGGGGGCGCCTTCAGGGGTGTTCCCAGGGACGGCGGCGCCCCCAGGGGCCATACCACAGCGATGCCGCATTTAGAGGCCCGTCCAAATGCGGTGTCTCCCCCATGGTCCCTCTATGGGGCGCCTCTGCCCCCAATGACCCTGCCAGGGGCTGCAGCGCCCCTATGGGCCCTCCTAGGGCCGGCGGCGCTGGTATGGGCCCTCCTAGTCGTATTGGGTGCCTTTCCGGGGGCGGCAGCGTCTCTGCCAAGGTCGGTGGCGCCCCCAGGGGCCCTTCCACATGCAGCATCTCCCCAAAAAATTCATAGATTTGTCGTACATTTTGCATTCGTCCAGTAATCCTTTACTCAACTGTGATTGGTGGAGCAAGATGTGACGTCATCAAATTACAGCCAATAGGAGAACAGAGCAATCAGTCAGCACAACACCCCAACTTATGCTTTGCTGTTGGATATTTATTTTCGTTTCACTGTTTAAACTCTGGGGGATATGAGTTAAATAAATAGACACTGCCCATAGCATTTTCAGTATTATCGCAACCTGAACATTGAAAAGGAGAATAAATATCCAACAGCAAAACATAAGTTGGGGTGTTGTGCTGACTGATTCCTCTGTTTTCCTATTGGCTGTAATTTGACGACATTACCTCTTGTTCCACCAATCACAGTTAAGTAAGATATTATTGGAAGAATGCAATATGTACGACACCACTATCCATTGTTTTGAGGTGCCGTCTCCCCTAGGAGGACCTATTGTGACCCATAGGCACTGGCAGGGTCCCTGGGAGCAGGGGCGCCCCATAAAGAGGCCTGGGGGGAGCCACCGCCTCTGGAAGGGCCCCTGAAGGCGCCACAGCCGCTGACAGGGCCTCTGGGAGCACCACGGTCCGTAGGAACGTACCTGGAGGCGCCCCCGTCTCTGGAAAGGCCCCAGGGATCATGGCTGTCCCTGTGAGGGCCCCTCGGGTCGCCAGTGCCCCTACCAGGTCCCATGGGGACGCCGCCGTCCCTGTGAGGGTCCTTAAGAGCGATGCCGTCCCTGCAAGGGTCCCTTGGAGCGTTGCCGTCCTTGAGAGGACCATGGAAGCTCGGTTGTTCCTGGAGTAGCCCCTGTCGACGCCGCCTTCCCTGAGAAGGCCCCTAGGATTCCAGTTCTTCCTAAGACCGCCCCTGATGGATCCAGCGCCCCTGACAGGTCCCCTGGTGGTACCGCCGACAATGACAGGGCCCTGGGGCGCCTCCGTGTCTGGCATGGCCAAGTGACCCTCACAGGGATAGAGGCGATCCCAGGTTCCCTTACTGTGACGGGGGCGCCTTCAGGGGTGTTCCCAGGGACGGCGGCGCCCCCAGGGGCCATACCACAGCGATGCCGCATTTAGAGGCCCGTCCAAATGCGGTGTCTCCCCCATGGTCCCTCTATGGGGCGCCTCTGCCCCCAATGACCCTGCCAGGGGCTGCAGCGCCCCTATGGGCCCTCCTAGGGCCGGCGGCGCTGGTATGGGCCCTCCTAGTCGTATTGGGTGCCTTTCCGGGGGCGGCAGCGTCTCTGCCAAGGTCGGTGGCGCCCCCAGGGGCCCTTCCACATGCAGCATCTCCCCAAAAAATTCATAGATTTGTCGTACATTTTGCATTCGTCCAGTAATCCTTTACTCAACTGTGATTGGTGGAGCAAGATGTGACGTCATCAAATTACAGCCAATAGGAGAACAGAGCAATCAGTCAGCACAACACCCCAACTTATGCTTTGCTGTTGGATATTTATTTTCGTTTCACTGTTTAAACTCTGGGGGATATGAGTTAAATAAATAGACACTGCCCATAGCATTTTCAGTATTATCGCAACCTGAACATTGAAAAGGAGAATAAATATCCAACAGCAAAACATAAGTTGGGGTGTTGTGCTGACTGATTCCTCTGTTTTCCTATTGGCTGTAATTTGACGACATTACCTCTTGTTCCACCAATCACAGTTAAGTAAGATATTATTGGAAGAATGCAATATGTACGACACCACTATCCATTGTTTTGAGGTGCCGTCTCCCCTAGGAGGACCTATTGTGACCCATAGGCACTGGCAGGGTCCCTGGGAGCAGGGGCGCCCCATAAAGAGGCCTGGGGGGAGCCACCGCCTCTGGAAGGGCCCCTGAAGGCGCCACAGCCGCTGACAGGGCCTCTGGGAGCACCACGGTCCGTAGGAACGTACCTGGAGGCGCCCCCGTCTCTGGAAAGGCCCCAGGGATCATGGCTGTCCCTGTGAGGGCCCCTCGGGTCGCCAGTGCCCCTACCAGGTCCCATGGGGACGCCGCCGTCCCTGTGAGGGTCCTTAAGAGCGATGCCGTCCCTGCAAGGGTCCCTTGGAGCGTTGCCGTCCTTGAGAGGACCATGGAAGCTCGGTTGTTCCTGGAGTAGCCCCTGTCGACGCCGCCTTCCCTGAGAAGGCCCCTAGGATTCCAGTTCTTCCTAAGACCGCCCCTGATGGATCCAGCGCCCCTGACAGGTCCCCTGGTGGTACCGCCGACAATGACAGGGCCCTGGGGCGCCTCCGTGTCTGGCATGGCCAAGTGACCCTCACAGGGATAGAGGCGATCCCAGGTTCCCTTACTGTGACGGGGGCGCCTTCAGGGGTGTTCCCAGGGACGGCGGCGCCCCCAGGGGCCATACCACAGCGATGCCGCATTTAGAGGCCCGTCCAAATGCGGTGTCTCCCCCATGGTCCCTCTATGGGGCGCCTCTGCCCCCAATGACCCTGCCAGGGGCTGCAGCGCCCCTATGGGCCCTCCTAGGGCCGGCGGCGCTGGTATGGGCCCTCCTAGTCGTATTGGGTGCCTTTCCGGGGGCGGCAGCGTCTCTGCCAAGGTCGGTGGCGCCCCCAGGGGCCCTTCCACATGCAGCATCTCCCCAAAAAATTCATAGATTTGTCGTACATTTTGCATTCGTCCAGTAATCCTTTACTCAACTGTGATTGGTGGAGCAAGATGTGACCTCATCAAATTACAGCCAATAGGAGAACAGAGCAATCAGTCAGCACAACACCCCAACTTATGCTTTGCTGTTGGATATTTATTTTCGTTTCACTGTTTAAACTCTGGGGGATATGAGTTAAATAAATAGACACTGCCCATAGCATTTTCAGTATTATCGCAACCTGAACATTGAAAAGGAGAATAAATATCCAACAGCAAAACATAAGTTGGGGTGTTGTGCTGACTGATTCCTGTTTTCCTATTGGCTGTAATTTGACGACATTACCTCTTGTTCCACCAATCACAGTTAAGTAAGATATTATTGGAAGAATGCAATATGTACGACACCACTATCCATTGTTTTGAGGTTGCGTCTCCCCTAGGAGGACCTATTGTGACCCATAGGCACTGGCAGGGTCCCTGGGAGCAGGGGCGACCCATAAAGAGGCCTGGGGGGAGCCACCGCCTCTGGAAGGGCCCCTGAAGGCGCCACAGCCGCTGACAGGGCCTCTGGGAGCACCACGGTCCGTAGGAACGTACCTGGAGGCGCCCCCGTCTCTGGAAAGGCCCCAGGGATCATGGCTGTCCCTGTGAGGGCCCCTCGGGTCGCCAGTGCCCCTACCAGGTCCCATGGGGACGCCGCCGTCCCTGTGAGGGTCCTTAAGAGCGATGCCGTCCCTGCAAGGGTCCCTTGGAGCGTTGCCGTCCTTGAGAGGACCATGGAAGCTCGGTTGTTCCTGGAGTAGCCCCTGTCGACGCCGCCTTCCCTGAGAAGGCCCCTAGGATTCCAGTTCTTCCTAAGACCGCCCCTGATGGATCCAGCGCCCCTGACAGGTCCCCTGGTGGTACCGCCGACAATGACAGGGCCCTGGGGCGCCTCCGTGTCTGGCATGGCCAAGTGACCCTCACAGGGATAGAGGCGATCCCAGGTTCCCTTACTGTGACGGGGGCGCCTTCAGGGGTGTTCCCAGGGACGGCGGCGCCCCCAGGGGCCATACCACAGCGATGCCGCATTTAGAGGCCCGTCCAAATGCGGTGTCTCCCCCATGGTCCCTCTATGGGGCGCCTCTGCCCCCAATGACCCTGCCAGGGGCTGCAGCGCCCCTATGGGCCCTCCTAGGGCCGGCGGCGCTGGTATGGGCCCTCCTAGTCGTATTGGGTGCCTTTCCGGGGGCGGCAGCGTCTCTGCCAAGGTCGGTGGCGCCCCCAGGGGCCCTTCCACATGCAGCATCTCCCCAAAAAATTCATAGATTTGTCGTACATTTTGCATTCGTCCAGTAATCCTTTACTCAACTGTGATTGGTGGAGCAAGATGTGACGTCATCAAATTACAGCCAATAGGAGAACAGAGCAATCAGTCAGCACAACACCCCAACTTATGCTTTGCTGTTGGATATTTATTTTCGTTTCACTGTTTAAACTCTGGGGGATATGAGTTAAATAAATAGACACTGCCCATAGCATTTTCAGTATTATCGCAACCTGAACATTGAAAAGGAGAATAAATATCCAACAGCAAAACATAAGTTGGGGTGTTGTGCTGACTGATTCCTCTGTTTTCCTATTGGCTGTAATTTGACGACATTACCTCTTGTTCCACCAATCACAGTTAAGTAAGATATTATTGGAAGAATGCAATATGTACGACACCACTATCCATTGTTTTGAGGTGCCGTCTCCCCTAGGAGGACCTATTGTGACCCATAGGCACTGGCAGGGTCCCTGGGAGCAGGGGCGCCCCATAAAGAGGCCTGGGGGGAGCCACCGCCTCTGGAAGGGCCCCTGAAGGCGCCACAGCCGCTGACAGGGCCTCTGGGAGCACCACGGTCCGTAGGAACGTACCTGGAGGCGCCCCCGTCTCTGGAAAGGCCCCAGGGATCATGGCTGTCCCTGTGAGGGCCCCTCGGGTCGCCAGTGCCCCTACCAGGTCCCATGGGGACGCCGCCGTCCCTGTGAGGGTCCTTAAGAGCGATGCCGTCCCTGCAAGGGTCCCTTGGAGCGTTGCCGTCCTTGAGAGGACCATGGAAGCTCGGTTGTTCCTGGAGTAGCCCCTGTCGACGCCGCCTTCCCTGAGAAGGCCCCTAGGATTCCAGTTCTTCCTAAGACCGCCCCTGATGGATCCAGCGCCCCTGACAGGTCCCCTGGTGGTACCGCCGACAATGACAGGGCCCTGGGGCGCCTCCGTGTCTGGCATGGCCAAGTGACCCTCACAGGGATAGAGGCGATCCCAGGTTCCCTTACTGTGACGGGGGCGCCTTCAGGGGTGTTCCCAGGGACGGCGGCGCCCCCAGGGGCCATACCACAGCGATGCCGCATTTAGAGGCCCGTCCAAATGCGGTGTCTCCCCCATGGTCCCTCTATGGGGCGCCTCTGCCCCCAATGACCCTGCCAGGGGCTGCAGCGCCCCTATGGGCCCTCCTAGGGCCGGCGGCGCTGGTATGGGCCCTCCTAGTCGTATTGGGTGCCTTTCCGGGGGCGGCAGCGTCTCTGCCAAGGTCGGTGGCGCCCCCAGGGGCCCTTCCACATGCAGCATCTCCCCAAAAAATTCATAGATTTGTCGTACATTTTGCATTCGTCCAGTAATCCTTTACTCAACTGTGATTGGTGGAGCAAGATGTGACGTCATCAAATTACAGCCAATAGGAGAACAGAGCAATCAGTCAGCACAACACCCCAACTTATGCTTTGCTGTTGGATATTTATTTTCGTTTCACTGTTTAAACTCTGGGGGATATGAGTTAAATAAATAGACACTGCCCATAGCATTTTCAGTATTATCGCAACCTGAACATTGAAAAGGAGAATAAATATCCAACAGCAAAACATAAGTTGGGGTGTTGTGCTGACTGATTCCTCTGTTTTCCTATTGGCTGTAATTTGATGACATTACCTCTTGTTCCACCAATCACAGTTAAGTAAGATATTATTGGAAGAATGCAATATGTACGACACCACTATCCATTGTTTTGAGGTGCCGCCTCCCCTAGGAGGACCTATTGTGACCCATAGGCACTGGCAGGGTCCCTGGGAGCAGGGGCGCCCCATAAAGAGGCCTGGGGGGAGCCACCGCCTCTGGAAGGGCCCCTGAAGGCGCCACCGCCGCTGACAGGGCCTCTGGGAGCACCACGGTCCGTAGGAACGTACCTGGAGGCGCCCCCGTCTCTGGAAAGGCCCCAGGGATCATGGCTGTCCCTGTGAGGGCCCCTCGGGTCGCCAGTGCCCCTACCAGGTCCCATGAGGACGCCACCGTCCCTGTGAGGGTCCCTAAGAGCGATGCCGTCCCTGCAAGGGTCCCTTGGAGCGTTGCCGTCCCTGAGAGGACCATGGAAGCTCGGTTGTTCCTGGAGTAGCCCCTGTCGACGCCGCCTTCCCTGAGAAGACACCTAGGATTCCAGTTCTTCCTAAGACCGCCCCTGATGGATCCAGCGCCCCTGACAGGTCCCCTGGTGGTACCGCCGACAATGACAGGGCCCTGGGGCGCCTCCGTGTCTGGCATGGCCAAGTGACCCTCACAGGGATAGAGGCGATCCCAGGTTCCCTTACTGTGACGGGGGCGCCTTCAGGGGTGTTCCCAGGGACGGCGGCGCCCCCAGGGGCCATACCACAGCGATGCCGCATTTAGAGGCCCGTCCAAATGCGGTGTCTCCCCCATGGTCCCTCTATGGGGCGCCTCTGCCCCCAATGACCCTGCCAGGGGCTGCAGCGCCCCTATGGGCCCTCCTAGGGCCGGCGGCGCTGGTATGGGCCCTCCTAGTCGTATTGGGTGTCTTTCCGGGGGCGGCAGCGTCTCTGCCAAGGTCGGTGGCGCCCCCAGGGGCCCTTCCACATGCAGCATCTCCCCAAAAAATTCATAGATTTGTCGTACATTTTGCATTCGTCCAGTAATCCTTTACTCAACTGTGATTGGTGGAGCAAGATGTGACCTCATCAAATTACAGCCAATAGGAGAACAGAGCAATCAGTCAGCACAACACCCCAACTTATGCTTTGCTGTTGGATATTTATTTTCGTTTCACGGTTTAAACTCTGGGGGATATGAGTTAAATAAATAGACACTGTCCATAGCATTTTCAGTATTATCGCAACCTGAACATTGAAAAGGAGAATAAATATCCAACAGCAAAACATAAGTTGGGGTGTTGTGCTGGCTGATTCCTCAGTTTTCCTATTGGCTGTAATTTGACGACATTACCTCTTGTTCCACCAATCACAGTTAAGTAAGATATTATTGGAAGAATGCAATATGTACGACACCACTATCCATTGTTTTGAGGTGCCGTCTCCCCTAGGAGGACCTATTGTGACCCATAGGCACTGGCAGGGTCCCTGGGAGAAGGGGCGCCCCATAAAGAGGCCTGGGGGGAGCCACCGCCTCCGGAAGGGCCCCTGAAGGCGCCACAGCCGCTGACAGGGCCTCTGGGAGCACCACGGTCCGTAGGAACGTACCTGGAGGCGCCCCCGTCTCTGGAAAGGCCCCAGGGATCATGGCTGTCCCTGTGAGGGCCCCTCGGGTCGCCAGTGCCCCTACCAGGTCCCATGGGGACGCCGCCGTCCCTGTTTGGGTCCTTAAGAGCGATGCCGTCCCTGCAAGGGTCCCTTGGAGCGTTGCCGTCCCTGAGAGGACCATGGAAGCTCGGTTGTTCCTGGAGTAGCCCCTGTCGACGCCGCCTTCCCTGAGAATGCCCCTAGGGTTCCAGTTCTTCCTAAGACCGCCCCTGATGGATCCAGCGCCCCTGACAGGTCCCCTGGTGGTACCGCCGACAATGACAGGGCCCTGGGGCGCCTCCGTGTCTGGCATGGCCAAGTGACCCTCACAGGGATAGAGGCGATCCCAGGTTCCCTTACTGTGACGGGGGCGCCTTCAGGGGTGTTCCCAGGGACGGCGGCGCCCAAAGGGGCCATACCACAGCGATGCCGCATTTAGAGGCCCGTCCAAATGCGGTGTCTCCCCCATGGTCCCTCTATGGGGCGCCTCTGCCCCCAATGACTCTGCCAGGGGCTACAGCGCCCCTATGGGCCCCGCTTGGGCCGGCGGCGCTGTTATGGGCCCTCCTAGTCATAGTGGGTGCCTTTTCAGGGGCCGGAGCGTCTCTGCCAAGGTCGGTGGCGCCCCCAGGGGCCCTTCCACATGCAGCATCTCCCCAAAAAATTCATAGATTTGTCGTACATTTTGCATTCGTCCAGTAATCCTTTACTCAACTGTGATTGGTGGAGCAAGATGTGACGTCATCAAATTACAGCCAATAGGAGAACAGAGCAATCAGTCAGCACAACACCCCAACTTATGCTTTGCTGTTGGATATTTATTTTCGTTTCACTGTTTAAACTCTGGTGGATATGAGTTAAATAAATAGACACTGCCCATAGCATTTTCAGTATTATTGCAACCTGAACATTGAAAAGGAGAATAAATATCCAACAGCAAAACATATGTTGGGGTGTTGTGCTGACTGATTCCTCTGTATTCCTATAGTCTGTAATTTGACGACATTACCTCTTGTTCCACCAATCACAGTTAAGTAAGATATTATTGGAAGAATGCAATATGTACGACACCACTATCCATTGTTTTGAGGTGCCGTCTCCCCTAGGAGGACCTATTGTGACCCAAAGGCACTGGCAGGGTCCCTGGGAGCAGGGGCGCCCCATAAAGAGGCCTGGGGGGAGCCACCGCCTCTGGAAGGGCCCCTGAAGGCGCCACAGCCGCTGACAGGGCCTCTGGGAGCACCACGGTCCGTAGGAACGTACCTGGAGGCGCCCCCGTCTCTGGAAAGGCCCCAGGGATCATGGCTGTCCCTGTGAGGGCCCCTCGGGTCGCCAGTGCCCCTACCAGGTCCCATGGGGACGCCGCCGTCCCTGTGAGGGTCCTTAAGAGCGATGCCGTCCCTGCAAGGGTCCCTTGGAGCGTTGCCGTCCTTGAGAGGACCATGGAAGCTCGGTTGTTCCTGGAGTAGCCCCTGTCGACGCCGCCTTCCCTGAGAATGCCCCTAGGGTTCCAGTTCTTCCTAAGACCGCCCCTGATGGATCCAGCGCCCCTGACAGGTCCCCTGGTGGTACCGCCGACAATGACAGGGCCCTGGGGCGCCTCCGTGTCTGGCATGGCCAAGTGACCCTCACAGGGATAGAGGCGATCCCAGGTTCCCTTACTGTGACGGGGGCGCCTTCAGGGGTGTTCCCAGGGACGGCGGCGCCCAAAGGGGCCATACCACAGCGATGCCGCATTTAGAGGCCCGTCCAAATGCGGTGTCTCCCCCATGGTCCCTCTATGGGGCGCCTCTGCCCCCAATGACTCTGCCAGGGGCTACAGCGCCCCTATGGGCCCCGCTTGGGCCGGCGGCGCTGTTATGGGCCCTCCTAGTCATAGTGGGTGCCTTTTCAGGGGCCGGAGCGTCTCTGCCAAGGTCGGTGGCGCCCCCAGGGGCCCTTCCACATGCAGCATCTCCCCAAAAAATTCATAGATTTGTCGTACATTTTGCATTCGTCCAGTAATCCTTTACTCAACTGTGATTGGTGGAGCAAGATGTGACGTCATCAAATTACAGCCAATAGGAGAACAGAGCAATCAGTCAGCACAACACCCCAACTTATGCTTTGCTGTTGGATATTTATTTTCGTTTCACTGTTTAAACTCTGGGGGATATGAGTTAAATAAATAGACACTGCCCATAGCATTTTCAGTATTATTGCAACCTGAACATTGAAAAGGAGAATAAATATCCAACAGCAAAACATATGTTGGGGTGTTGTGCTGACTGATTCCTCTGTATTCCTATAGTCTGTAATTTGACGACATTACCTCTTGTTCCACCAATCACAGTTAAGTAAGATATTATTGGAAGAATGCAATATGTACGACACCACTATCCATTGTTTTGAGGTGCCGTCTCCCCTAGGAGGACCTATTGTGACCCAAAGGCACTGGCAGGGTCCCTGGGAGCAGGGGCGCCCCATAAAGAGGCCTGGGGGGAGCCACCGCCTCTGGAAGGGCCCCTGAAGGCGCCACAGCCGCTGACAGGGCCTCTGGGAGCACCACGGTCCGTAGGAACGTACCTGGAGGCGCCCCCGTCTCTGGAAAGGCCCCAGGGATCATGGCTGTCCCTGTGAGGGCCCCTCGGGTCGCCAGTGCCCCTACCAGGTCCCATGGGGACGCCGCCGTCCCTGTGAGGGTCCTTAAGAGCGATGCCGTCCCTGCAAGGGTCCCTTGGAGCGTTGCCGTCCTTGAGAGGACTATGGAAGCGCGGTTGTTCCTGGAGTAGCCCCTGTCGACGCCGCCTTCCCTGAGAAGGCCCCTAAGATTCCAGTTCTTCCTAAGACCGCCCCTGATGGATCCAGCGCCACTGACAGGTCCCCTGGTGGTACCGCCGACAATGACAGGGCCCTGGGGCGCCTCCGTGTCTGGCATGGCCAAGTGACCCTCACAGGGATAGAGGCGATCCCAGGTTCCCTTACTGTGACGGGGGCGCCTTCAGGGGTGTTCCCAGGGACGGCGGCGCCCCCAGGGGCCATACCACAGCGATGCCGCATTTAGAGGCCCGTCCAAATGCGGTGTCTCCCCCATGGTCCCTCTATGGGGCGCCTCTGCCCCCAATGACCCTGCCAGGGGCTGCAGCGCCCCTATGGGCCCTCCTAGGGCCGGCGGCGCTGGTATGGGCCCTCCTAGTCGTATTGGGTGTCTTTCCGGGGGCGGCAGCGTCTCTGCCAAGGTCGGTGGCGCCCCCAGGGGCCCTTCCACATGCAGCATCTCCCCAAAAAATTCATAGATTTGTCGTACATTTTGCATTCGTCCAGTAATCCTTTACTCAACTGTGATTGGTGGAGCAAGATGTGACCTCATCAAATTACAGCCAATAGGAGAACAGAGCAATCAGTCAGCACAACACCCCAACTTATGCTTTGCTGTTGGATATTTATTTTCGTTTCACGGTTTAAACTCTGGGGGATATGAGTTAAATAAATAGACACTGTCCATAGCATTTTCAGTATTATCGCAACCTGAACATTGAAAAGGAGAATAAATATCCAACAGCAAAACATAAGTTGGGGTGTTGTGCTGGCTGATTCCTCAGTTTTCCTATTGGCTGTAATTTGACGACATTACCTCTTGTTCCACCAATCACAGTTAAGAAAGATATTATTGGAAGAATGCAATATGTACGACACCACTATCCATTGTTTTGAGGTGCCGTCTCCCCTAGGAGGACCTATTGTGATCCATAGGCACTGGCAGGGTCCCTGGGAGAAGGGGCGCCCCATAAAGAGGCCTGGGGGGAGCCACCGCCTCCGGAAGGGCCCCTGAAGGCGCCACAGCCGCTGACAGGGCCTCTGGGAGCACCACGGTCCGGAGGAACGTACCTGGAGGCGCCCCCGTCTCTGGAAAGGCCCCAGGGATCATGGCTGTCCCTGTGAGGGCCCCTCGGGTCGCCAGTGCCCCTACCAGGTCCCATGGGGACGCCGCCGTCCCTGTTTGGGTCCTTAAGAGCGATGCCGTCCCTGCAAGGGTCCCTTGGAGCGTTGCCGTCCCTGAGAGGACCATGGAAGCTCGGTTGTTCCTGGAGTAGCCCCTGTCGACGCCGCCTTCCCTGAGAATGCCCCTAGGGTTCCAGTTCTTCCTAAGACCGCCCCTGATGGATCCAGCGCCCCTGACAGGTCCCCTGGTGGTACCGCCGACAATGACAGGGCCCTGGGGCGCCTCCGTGTCTGGCATGGCCAAGTGACCCTCACAGGGATAGAGGCGATCCCAGGTTCCCTTACTGTGACGGGGGCGCCTTCAGGGGTGTTCCCAGGGACGGCGGCGCCCAAAGGGGCCATACCACAGCGATGCCGCATTTAGAGGCCCGTCCAAATGCGGTGTCTCCCCCATGGTCCCTCTATGGGGCGCCTCTGCCCCCAATGACTCTGCCAGGGGCTACAGCGCCCCTATGGGCCCCGCTTGGGCCGGCGGCGCTGTTATGGGCCCTCCTAGTCATAGTGGGTGCCTTTTCAGGGACCGGAGCGTCTCTGCCAAGGTCGGTGGCGCCCCCAGGGGCCCTTCCACATGCAGCATCTCCCCAAAAAATTCATAGATTTGTCGTACATTTTGCATTCGTCCAGTAATCCTTTACTCAACTGTGATTGGTGGAGCAAGATGTGACGTCATCAAATTACAGCCAATAGGAGAACAGAGCAATCAGTCAGCACAACACCCCAACTTATGCTTTGCTGTTGGATATTTATTTTCGTTTCACTGTTTAAACTCTGGGGGATATGAGTTAAATAAATAGACACTGCCCATAGCATTTTCAGTATTATCGCAACCTGAACATTGAAAAGGAGAATAGATATCCAACAGCAAAACATATGTTGGGGTGTTGTGCTGACTGATTCCTCTGTATTCCTATAGTCTGTAATTTGACGACATTACCTCTTGTTCCACCAATCACAGTTAAGTAAGATATTATTGGAAGAATGCAATATGTACGACACCACTATCCATTGTTTTGAGGTGCCGTCTCCCCTAGGAGGACCTATTGTGACCCAAAGGCACTGGCAGGGTCCCTGGGAGCAGGGGCGCCCCATAAAGAGGCCTGGGGGGAGCCACCGCCTCTGGAAGGGCCCCTGAAGGCGCCACAGCCGCTGACAGGGCCTCTGGGAGCACCACGGTCCGTAGGAACGTACCTGGAGGCGCCCCCGTCTCTGGAAAGGCCCCAGGGATCATGGCTGTCCCTGTGAGGGCCCCTCGGGTCGCCAGTGCCCCTACCAGGTCCCATGGGGACGCCGCCGTCCCTGTGAGGGTCCTTAAGAGCGATGCCGTCCCTGCAAGGGTCCCTTGGAGCGTTGCCGTCCTTGAGAGGACCATGGAAGCGCGGTTGTTCCTGGAGTAGCCCCTGTCGACGCCGCCTTCCCTGAGAAGGCCCCTAAGATTCCAGTTCTTCCTAAGACCGCCCCTGATGGATCCAGCGCCACTGACAGGTCCCCTGGTGGTACCGCCGACAATGACAGGGCCCTGGGGCGCCTCCGTGTCTGGCATGGCCAAGTGACCCTCACAGGGATAGAGGCGATCCCAGGTTCCCTTACTGTGACGGGGGCGCCTTCAGGGGTGTTCCCAGGGACGGCGGCGCCCCCAGGGGCCATACCACAGCGATGCCGCATTTAGAGGCCCGTCCAAATGCGGTGTCTCCCCCATGGTCCCTCTATGGGGCGCCTCTGCCCCCAATGACCCTGCCAGGGGCTGCAGCGCCCCTATGGGCCCTCCTAGGGCCGGCGGCGCTGGTATGGGCCCTCCTAGTCGTATTGGGTGTCTTTCCGGGGGCGGCAGCGTCTCTGCCAAGGTCGGTGGCGCCCCCAGGGGCCCTTCCACATGCAGCATCTCCCCAAAAAATTCATAGATTTGTCGTACATTTTGCATTCGTCCAGTAATCCTTTACTCAACTGTGATTGGTGGAGCAAGATGTGACCTCATCAAATTACAGCCAATAGGAGAACAGAGCAATCAGTCAGCACAACACCCCAACTTATGCTTTGCTGTTGGATATTTATTTTCGTTTCACGGTTTAAACTCTGGGGGATATGAGTTAAATAAATAGACACTGTCCATAGCATTTTCAGTATTATCGCAACCTGAACATTGAAAAGGAGAATAAATATCCAACAGCAAAACATAAGTTGGGGTGTTGTGCTGACTGATTCCTCTGTTTTCCTATTGGCTGTAATTTGACGACATTACCTCTTGTTCCACCAATCACAGTTAAGAAAGATATTATTGGAAGAATGCAATATGTACGACACCACTATCCATTGTTTTGAGGTGCCGTCTCCCCTAGGAGGACCTATTGTGACCCATAGGCACTGGCAGGGTCCCTGGGAGAAGGGGCGCCCCATAAAGAAGCCTGGGGGGAGCCACCGCCTCCGAAAGGGCCCCTGAAGGCGCCACAGCCGCTGACAGGGCCTCTGGGAGCACCACGGTCCGGAGGAACGTACCTGGAGGCGCCCCCGTCTCTGGAAAGGCCCCAGGGATCATGGCTGTCCCTGTGAGGGCCCCTCGGGTCGCCAGTGCCCCTACCAGGTCCCATGGGGACGCCGCCGTCCCTGTTTGGGTCCTTAAGAGCGATGCCGTCCCTGTAAGGGTCCCTTGGAGCGTTGCCGTCCCTGAGAGGACCATGGAAGCTCGGTTGTTCCTGGAGTAGCCCCTGTCGACGCCGCCTTCCCTGAGAATGCCTCTAGGGTTCCAGTTCTTCCTAAGACCGCCCCTGATGGATCCAGCGCCCCTGACAGGTCCCCTGGTGGTACCGCCGACAATGACAGGGCCCTGGGGCGCCTCCGTGTCTGGCATGGCCAAGTGACCCTCACAGGGATAGAGGCGATCCCAGGTTCCCTTACTGTGACGGGGGCGCCTTCAGGGGTGTTCCCAGGGACGGCGGCGCCCAAAGGGGCCATACCACAGCGATGCCGCATTTAGAGGCCCGTCCAAATGCGGTGTCTCCCCCATGGTCCCTCTATGGGGCGCCTCTGCCCCCAATGACCCTGCCAGGGGCTACAGCGCCCCTATGGGCCCCGCTTGGGCCGGCGGCGCTGTTATGGGCCCTCCTAGTCATAGTGGGTGCCTTTTCAGGGGCCGGAGCGTCTCTGCCAAGGTCGGTGGCGCCCCCAGGGGCCCTTCCACATGCAGCATCTCCCCAAAAAATTCATAGATTTGTCGTACATTTTGCATTCGTCCAGTAATCCTTTACTCAACTGTGATTGGTGGAGCAAGATGTGACGTCATCAAATTACAGCCAATAGGAGAACAGAGCAATCAGTCAGCACAACACCCCAACTTATGCTTTGCTGTTGGATATTTATTTTCGTTTCACTGTTTAAACTCTGGGGGATATGAGTTAAATAAATAGACACTGCCCATAGCATTTTCAGTATTATCGCAACCTGAACATTGAAAAGGAGAATAAATATCCAACAGCAAAGCATAAGTTGGGGTGTTGTGCTGACTGATTCCTCTGTTTTCCTATTGGCTGTAATTTGACGACATTACCTCTTGTTCCACCAATCACAGTTAAGTAAGATATTATTGGAAGAATGCAATATGTACGACAGCACTATCCATTGTTTTGAGGTGCCGTCTCCCCTAGGAGGACCTATTGTGACCCACAGGCACTGGCAGGGTCCCTGGGAGCAGGGGCGCCCCATAAAGAGGCCTGGGGGGAGCCACCGCCTCTGGAAGGGCCCCTGAAGGCGCCACAGCCGCTGACAGGGCCTCTGGGAGCACCACGGTCCCTAGGAACGTACCTGGAGGCGCCCCCGTCTCTGGAAAGGCCCCAGGGATCATGGCTGTCCCTGTGAGGGCCCCTCGGGTCGCCAGTGCCCCTACCAGGTCCTATGGGGACGCCGCCGTCCCTGTGAGGGTCCTTAAGAGCGATGCCGTCCCTGCAAGGGTCCCTTGGAGCGTTGCCGTCCCTGAGAGGACCATGAAAGCTCGGTTGTTCCTGGAGTAGCCCCTGTCGACGCCGCCTTCCCTGAGAAGGCACCTAGGATTCCAGTTCTTCCTAAGACCGCCCCTGATGGATCCAGCGCCCCTGACAGGTCCCCTGGTGGTACCGCCGACAATGACAGGGCCCTGGGGCGCCTCCGTGTCTGGCATGGCCAAGTGACCTTCACAGGGATAGAGGCGATCCCAGGTTCCCTTACTGTGACGGGGGCGCCTTCAGGGGTGTTCCCAGGGACGGCGGCGCCCCCAGGGGCCATACCACAGCGATGCCGCATTTAGAGGCCTGTCCAAATGCGGTGTCTTCCCCATGGTCCCTCTATGGGGCGCCTCTGCCCCCAATGACCCTGCCAGGGGCTGCAGCGCCCCTATGGGCCCTCCTAGGGCCGGCGGCGCTGGTATGGGCCCTCCTAGTCGTATTGGGTGCCTTTCCGGGGGCGGCAGCGTCTCTGCCAAGGTCGGTGGCGCCCCCAGGGGCCCTTCCACATGCAGCATCTCCCCAAAAAATTCATAGATTTGTCGTACATTTTGCATTCGTCCAGTAATCCTTTACTCAACTGTGATTGGTGGAGCAAGATGTGACGTCATCAAATTACAGCCAATAGGAGAACAGAGCAATCAGTCAGCACAACACCCCAACTTATGCTTTGCTGTTGGATATTTATTTTCGTTTCACTGTTTAAACTCTGGGGGATATGAGTTAAATAAATAGACACTGTCCATAGCATTTTCAGTATTATCGCAACCTGAACATTGAAAAGGAGAATAAATATCCAACAGCAAAACATAAGTTGGGGTGTTGTGCTGCCTGATTCCTCTGTTTTCCTATTGGCTGTAATTTGACGACATTACCTCTTGTTCCACCAATCACAGTTAAGTAAGATATTATTGGAAGAATGCAATATGTACGACACCACTATCCATTGTTTTGAGGTGCCGTCTCCCCTAGGAGGACCTATTGTGACCCATAGGCACTGGCAGGGTCCCTGGGAGAAGGGGCGCCCCATAAAGAGGCCTGGGGGGAGCCACCGCCTCCGGAAGGGCCCCTGAAGGCGCCACAGCCGCTGACAGGGCCTCTGGGAGCACCACGGTCCGTAGGAACGTACCTGGAGGCGCCCCCGTCTCTGGAAAGGCCCCAGGGATCATGGCTGTCCCTGTGAGGGCCCCTCGGTTCGCCAGTGCCCCTACCAGGTCCCATGGGGACGCCGCCGTCCCTGTTTGGGTCCTTAAGAGCGATGCCGTCCCTGCAAGGGTCCCTTGGAGCGTTGCCGTCCCTGAGAGGACCATGGAAGCTCGGTTGTTCCTGGAGTAGCCCCTGTCGACGCCGCCTTCCCTGAGAATGCCCCTAGGGTTCCAGTTCTTCCTAAGACCGCCCCTGATGGATCCAGCGCCCCTGACAGTTCCCCTGGTGGTACCGCCGACAATGACAGGGCCCTGGGGCGCCTCCGTGTCTGGCATGGCCAAGTGACCCTCACAGGGATAGATGCGATCCCAGGTTCCCTTACTGTGACGGGGGCGCCTTCAGGGGTGTTCCCAGGGACGGCGGCGCCCAAAGGGGCCATACCACAGCGATGCCGCATTTAGAGGCCCGTCCAAATGCGGTGTCTCCCCCATGGTCCCTCTATGGGGCGCCTCTGCCCCCAATGACCCTGCCAGGGGCTGCAGCGCCCCTATGGGCCCCGCTCGGGCCGGCGGCGCTGTTATGGGCCCTCCTAGTCGTAGTGGGTACCTTTTCAGGGGCGGGAGCGTCTCTGCCAAGGTCGGTGGCGCCCCCAGGGGCCCTTCCACATGCAGCATCTCCCCAAAAAATTCATAGATTTGTCGTACATTTTGCATTCATCCAGTAATCCTTTACTCAACTGTGATTGGTGGAACAAGATGTGACGTCATCAAATTACAGCCAATAGGAGAACAGAGCAATCAGTCAGCACAACACCCCACCTTATGCTTTGCTGTTGGATATTTATTCTCGTTTCACTATTTGAAGTCTGGGAGATATGACGTTAAATAAATACACACTGCCCATAGCATTTTCAGCATTATCACAACCTGAACAATGAAAAGGAGAATAAATATCCAACAGCAAAACATAAGTTGGGGTGTTGTGCTGACTGATTGCTCTGATTTCCTGTTGGCTGAAATTTGATGACTTTACCTCTTATTCCACCAATCACAGTTAAGTAAAACATTACTTGAAGAATGCAATATGTACGACACCACTATCCATTGTTTTGGTGCGCTGACTCCCCTAGGAGGACCTATTGTGAGCCATAAGTCTTTGCAGGGTCCTTGGGAGCAGTGGCGCCCCATAAAGAGGCCTGGAGGGAGCCACCGCCTCTGGAAGGGCACCCGAAGGCGCCACAGCCGCTGGCAGGGCCTCTGGGAGCACCGCGGCAGCTAGGAACATACCTAGAGGCGCCCCCGTCCCTGGAAAGGCCCCAGGGATCATGACTGTCGCTGTAAGGGCCCTTAGGGTCGCCAGCGTCCCAAACAGGGCCCATGGGGGCGCCGCTGTCCCTGTGAGGGTCCTTTGGCGTGTTGCCGTTCCTGCGAAGTTCCCATGGAGCGTTGCCTTCCTGAGAGGCCCATGGAAGCTCGGTTGTTCCTGGAGGAGCCCCTAACGACCCTGCCTTCCCTGAGAAGGCCCCTAGGATTACAGTTATTCCTAAGACCGCCCCTGGTGGCTCCAGCGCCTCTGACAGGTCCCCTGGGGGCACCACCGAACCTGAAAGGGCCCGGGGGGCGCCTCCGTGCCTTGCATGGCCAAGTGACCCACCACAGGGATAGCAACGATCCCAGGGTCCCTTACAGGGACAGGGGCGCCTTCAGGGGTGTTCTCAAGGAAGGCGGCACCACCAGGGGTCATACCACGGCAGTGGCGTATTTTCGAGGCCCTTCTAAGGGCGGTGTCTCCCCAAGGGTCCCTCTATGGGGCAATTCTGCCCAAAATGACCCTGCCAGGGGCTGCAGCGCCCCAATGGGCCCTCCTAGTGGTAGTGGGTGCCTTTCCAGCGACAGCAGGGTCTCTGCCAGGGGCGATGGCGCCCCTAGAAACCCATCCACATGCAGCATCGTCCCAAGAACTTCATAGTTTTGTTGTACATTTTGCATTCGTCCAGTAATGAATTACTTAAACGTGATTGGTGGAGTAAGATGTGACGTCATCAAATTACAGCCAATAGGAGAATCAGAGCAAGCAGTCAGCACAACACCCTACCTTATGCTTTGCTGTTGGATATTTATTTTCGTTTCACTATTTGAAGTCTGGGAGATATGACGTTAAATACATACACACTGTCCATAGCATTTTCAGCATTATCACAACCTGAACAATGAAAAGGAGAATAAATATCCAACAGCAAAACATAAGTTGGGGTGTTGTGCTGACTGATTGCTCTGTTTTCCTATTGGGTGAAATTTGATGACGTTACCTCTTATTCCACCAATCTCAGTTAAGTAAGAGATTACTGGAAGAATGCAATATGTACGACACCACTATCCATTGTTTTGGGGCGCCGCCTCCCCTAGGAGGACCTATTGTGGGCCACAGGCCTTGGCAGGGTCCCTGGGAACAGTGGCGCCTCACAAAGAGGCCTGGAGGGAGCCACCGCCTCTGGAAGGTCCCCTGAAGGCGCCGCCGCCGCTGGCAGGTCCTTTGGAAGCACCACGGTCCCTAGGAACGTACCTGGAGGCGCCCCCGTCTCTGGAAAAGCCCCAGGGATCATGTCTGTCCCTGTGAGGCCTCCTAGGGTCGCCAGTGTCCCTAGCATGGCGCTTGAATGGCGCCGCCGTCCCTGTGAGGTTCCCTAGGAGCGTTGCCGTCCCTGAGAGGACCATGGAAGCTCGGCTGTTCCTGGAGGAGCCTCTGTCGACGCCGTCTTCCCTGAGAAGGCCCCTAGGATTACAGTTGTTCCTAAGACCGCCCCTGACAGGTCCCCTGGGGGCACCGCCGACCCTGAGAGGGCCCTGGGGGCGCCTCCGTGTCTGGCATGGCCAAGTGACCCTCACAGGGATAGCGGCGATCCCATGGTCCCTTACAGGGACGGGGGCGCCTTCAGGGGTGTTCTCAGGGACGGCGGCGCCCTCAGGTTCCATACCACATCGGTGGCGCATTCAGAGGCCTTTCCAGAGGTGGTGTCTCCCTCAGGGTACCTCTATCGGGCGCCTCTGCCCCCAGGGACCCTGAAAGGGGCTGCGGCGCCCCTATGGGCTCTCCTAGGGCCAGCGGCGCTGGTATGGGCTGTCCTAGTCGTAGTGGGTGCCTTTCCATGGGCGGCAGGGTCTCTGCCCGGGGCGACGGCGCCCCCCCATGGGCCCTTCCACATGCAGCATCGCCCCAAGAACTTCATAGTTTTGTCGTACATTTTGCATTCGTCCAGTAATCCTTTACTTAACTGTGATTGGTGGAGCGAGATGTAACGTCATCAAATTAGAGCCAATAGGAGAACACAGCAATCAGACAGCACAACACCCCATCTTATGCTTTGCTGTTGGATATTTATTCTCGTTTCACTGCTTAAATTCTGGGAGATATGACGTTAAATAAATAGACAGTGCTCATAGGATTTTCAATATTATAGCAACTTAAACAATGAAAAGGAGAATATATATCCAACACCAATACATAAGTTGGGGTGTTGTGCTGATTGATTCCTCTGTTTTCCTATTGGCTGTAGTTTGATGACGTTACCTCTTATTCCGCCAATCACAGTTTAGTAAGAGATTACTGGAAGAATGCAATATGTACGACACCACTATCCATTGTTTTGGGGGCGCCGCCTCCCCCAAGGAGGACCTATTGTGAGCCAAAGGCGTTGGCAGGGTCCCTGGGAGCAGTGGCGCGCCATTAAGAGGCCTGGGGGGAGCCACCGCCTCTGGAAGGGCCCCTGAAGGCACCACCACCGCTGACAGGGCCTCTGGGAGCAGCACGGTCCCTACGAACGTACCTGGAGGCGCCTCCGTCCCTGGACAGACCCTAGGGATCATGGCTCTCCCTGTGAGGCCTCCTAGGGTCGCCAGTGCCCCTAGCATTGCCTATGGGGGCGCCGCCGTTCCTGTGAGGGTCCCTAGGAGCGTTGCCATCCCTGCGAGGGTTCCTTAGAGCGTTGCCGTTCCTGAGAGGGCCATGGAAGCTCGGCTGTTCCTGGAGGAGCCCCTGTCGACGCCGCCTTCCCTGAGAAGGCCCCTAGGATTGCAGTTGTTCCTAGGACCGCCTTTGGTCGATCCAGCGCCCCTGACAGGTCCCCTCGGGGCACCGCCAACACTGAGAGGGCCCAGTAGGCGTCTCTGTTCCTGGCATGGCTCACGTGACTCTCACAGGGATAACGACAATCACAGGGTCCCTTACAGGGACGGTGGCGCTCACGGGGACCTCGCAGGGACGGCAGCGCCATCAGGGACTCTCCCAGGAACAGTGGTGCTCCCAGGGGGCCCTCTGAGTGACGGCGGCGCCCCCAGGGGTGATGGTGCCCACAGGAGCTTTCCCGGGGGCCCCCCAGGGACGGTGGTGCTCCCATGGGCCCTGGCAGTGGCGCTGGTGCCCCCACAGGCTCTTACTTAACTGTGATTGGTGGACCATTCTTTTACCCACCAACTTACAGCCAATAGGAGAAGAGAGTACCCAGTCAAAACAACACCACAACTTATGTCTTATGTTTTCCTGTTGATATTATTCTCCATCACCTTCTTCAGAATACGTTGATAGCGGAAATGTGATGGGCGGTGTATTTATTTAACGTTGCATGTCCCAGCGTTCTAAATAGTGCAATTTCGACTGCACCCAAGAGCTCTATACGTCTTGCGATCCCAGGGTCCCTCCTAGGGGCGGCGGCGGCCTTAGAGGCCCTTCCAGCGGCTGCAGCACCTGCTAGGGGAACTCCTATGCGAGGCGGCTACCCCAGGGTCCCTTCCAGAGGCTGCAGTGCCTGATAGGGATGCTGGCGTCCACAGGGGCTCTCCCTGTGACAGTTACCCTCCCAGGGGCCCTCCCAGGGATGACGGCACTCCTGGGATTGATTCTTGGGACGGTGGCGCCCCCAGAGGTCCTCCCAATGACACCAGTACCCCCAAACGCCTCCCAGGGACGGCGGCGGCTTCGGGGATCCTGCCTGGAGCGCTGGCGCCTCCAGGGGCTCTCCCAGGGACACCCGTGCTCTCAGATCATTTACCAGGGATAGCAGAGCCTCAGGGGCTCTCCTAGGGATAGCAGCGCTCCTAGGGTCCCTACCAGTGACACCCCCTGCTCCCACAGGCCCTTTTCGGGGACGGTGGCGCCCCCAAATGCCTTACCAGTGACGGCGGCGCCCCCAGTTGCCTTCCCAGGGACGGCGGCGCTTCCAGGGGCCCTCTAAGGGACGGCGGGGTCATCAGGGCTCTGTCAGGGGTGCTGGATCCCCCAGTGGCTTTCTCAGGGCCAACTGCACTTTAGGGCGCCCTCCCAGGGATTGCAGCACCCCCAGTGGCTTTCCCATAGACGAGAGCGCCCCAAGGACCCTGACAGGGGCACCGGCTCTTCCAGTGAGAGCCATGCTCCAAGGGGCCCTCCCATGGACGCCACCGCCCCAAGTGGCCTTCCCAGGGACGGCGGTGCTCTCAGGGGCCCTCTCAGGGACGGTAACACCAACAGGGCCCTGTCAAGGGCTTTTCCAGGGACAGCTGAAATCCCAGGAACTCTCTCAGGGATGGAAGCGCCCCCAGAGGCTCTCCTAGGGACAGTGTCACTCCCAGGGGCCCTCTCAGGGAAGGTAGCGACCCCAGGGGTCCTGTCAGGGGCGCTGGATCCCCCAAGGGATTTCACCTGGAAAGCTGCTCTCCCCGGGCCCCTCCCAGGGACGGTGGCGCCCCCATGGACCCTGGCTGTGGCGCTGGTGCCCCCACGGGCTCTTTCATTGACAGCAGTCCCCTACTTAACTATAATTGGTGGACTATTCTTTTACCCACCATCTTACAGGCAATAGGAGAAGAGAGCACCCAGTCAACACAACACCACAACTTGTGTTTTCCTGTTGATATTATTCTTCACCACCTTCTTCAGAATGCGATGATACGGGAAATGTGATGGGCGGTGTATTTATTTAATGCTGCATGTCCCAGAGTTCTAAATAGTGCAAATTCGACTGCACCCAGGGGCTCTATACGTCTGGCGATCCCAGGGGCCCTCCTAAGGGCGGCGGAGACCCCAGGGGCCCTTCCAACGGCGGCAGCGCCTGACATGGGCCGCCCTCCAAGGGACCCTCCCAGGGATGGCGGCACTCCCGGGAGCACTTCCTGGACGGTGGCGCCCCCATTGCCCATCCTAATGACTGCAGTGCCCCCAGGGCCCTCCCAGGGACGGCGGAGCCTTCAGGGGCCCTGCTAGGGACGCCGGCAGCTCCAAGGGCTCTCCTAGGGACATCCGTGGTCCCAGATAATTTACCAGGGATGGCGGAGCCCCAGGGGCTTTACCATAGACAGCGGCGCCTCAGGAGCCCTGTCATGGGCGCCAGCGACATGGGGCTCTGGCAGTGACAGCCACCGTCCTAGGGGCCCTCCCAGGGACGGCAGCGCCCCCCGAGGCCTTCTAGGGACGGCGGTGGCTTCAGGGATCCTGCCAGGGGCGCTGGCGCCAACAGGGGCTCTCCCATGGACATCCGTGCTCCCAGACCATTTCCCAGGGATGGTGGAGCCCCAGGGGCTCTCCTAGGGATATCAGCGCTCCTAGGGTCCCTCCCAGGGACGGCGGTGCTCACTGGGGCTCGTCCAGTGACACCCCTTTTCCCAGGGGCCCCTCCAAGGATGGTGGCGCCCCCAAATGCCTTCCCATAGACGGCGGCGCCCCCAGGGGCCCTGACAGGAGCGCCGGCAACTCGGGGGTTCTTCCAATGACATCCACGCTCCCAGTGGCCCTCCCAGCGACGGCGGCGTCCCCAGGAGCCTTGTAAGGGACTGCGGGGCCATCAGGGCCCTGTCAGGGGTGCTGGATCCTACAGTGACTTTCCCAGGGACAGCTGCACTTTAGGGCGCCCGGGATTGCAGCGCCCCAGTAGCTTTCCCATAGACGAGAGCGCCCCAAGGACCCTGACAGGGGCGCCGGCGACTCGGGGGCTCTTCCAGTGACAGCCACACCCCAAGAGGCCCTCCCATGGACGGCAGCGCCCCCAGTGGCCTTCCGAGGGAAGGTGGTGCTCTCAGGGGACCTCTCAGGGATAGGAGCGCCACCAGAGGCTCTCCTAGGGACAGTGGCACTCCCAGGGGCCCTCTCAGAAAAGGTGGCGCCCCCAGGGGTCTTGTCAGAGGGACTGGATCCCCCAAGGGGTTTTAGAGGGACAGCTGCTCTCCACGGGCCCCTCCCAGGGTCGGTGGCGCCTACGGGGGCCCTTGTAGGGACGGCGATGCCTCCAGTGGTCCTGCCAGGGGTGCTGGCGCCCCCAAGGGCTCTCGCAGCTATAGTGGCGCTCCCAGGAACCCTACAGGTCTTGCGCAACTAAGGGCCCTCCTACGGGCGGCTGCGTCCCTAGGGGCCCTCGCAGGGGCGCTGGCGTCCCCAGGAGCTCTCCCAGTAACAGCCGCCCTCTCAGGGGCCTTCCTAGGGATGGTGACATTCTCAGGGACGCCCCCTGGAACGGTGGCGCCCCCAGGGGCCCTCCCAGGGACGGCGACACTCCCTGGGGCCTTTCCGGGGACAGTTGCGCTCCCAGGCGCCCTCCCACTGATCGCGGCATCCCCAGGGGCTCTCCCAGGGACAGTGACGTTCCCAAAGGCCCTCTCAAGGACGGTGGCTCCCCCAGGGGCTTTTTCAGGGACACTTTCTCTCCCCGGGGCCTTCCCAGGGAGAGCGGTACCTTCAGGGGCCCTGCCAAAGGCAGTGGCGCCCCAAAGGCTCTCCTTAGAGACAGTGGCGCTGCCGTCCCTGATTTGGCCCCTGGGTGCACCACTGTCCCTGGAAAACGCGTGGTGGCGCCGCCAACCTTGAGAGGGCCCCTGGGAGCGCCGCCGTCCCTGGGAAGGCCCCTGGGGGGTGTCATCGTCCCTGAGAGGGTCCCTTGGAGCGTGGCTGTCACTGAGAGAGCCCTTGGGGGCGCCACCGTCCCTGGGGGGGTCTTTGGGAGCACCACTGTCCCTGAGAGAGCCCTTGGGGCTACGCTGTCCCTGGGAGGTGCCCTGCGAGCGCTGCTGTCCTTGGAAGAGCTCCTGGGGGCGCCAGCGAACCTGGCAAGCCCCTGAAGGCGCTACCGTCCCTTGGAGGGCTCCAGGGAAACCAGTTGTCCCTGGCAAAGCCCCTGGGGGATGCAGCGACCCTGACAGGTTCCATGAAAGCGCTGCAGTCCTGAGAGAGCCCCTGGGAGGGCGGCTGTCACTGGGAGAGCTTCTGGGGACTCCAGCGCCCCTGGAAAGGCCCCTTTGGGCGCTACCGCCCCTAGGACGGCTACTGGGTGCAATCGTTTTTGCACTTTTTAGAACTCTTGGACATGCAACGTTAAATAAATACACCACCGCCCATCACATTTCAAGGATCATCTCATTCTGAAGAAGGTGATGGAGAATAATATCAACAGGAAAACATAAGTTGTGGTGTTGTGTTGACTGGGTGCTCTCTTCTCCTAGTGGCTGTAAGTTGGTGGGTAAAAGAATAGTCCACCAATCATAGTTAAGTAAGGGACTGCTGTCAATGAGAGAGCCCGTGGTAGCACCAACACCCCTGGCAGAGCCCCTCTGGACGCAGCTATCCGTGGGAGCGCTCCTAAAGACGCTGCCGTCCCTGGAAGTACCGCTGTCCCTGAGAGAGCTCCTTTGGGCGCCGCCGACCTTGGGAAGGCCCCTGGGGGCTCCGCCGTCCCCCGGAGAAACTTTCGAATGCCGCTGACCCTGGAAGAGCTTCTGGGGCTCCACCATCCCTGGTAGGTGCCTTGAGAGAGGCGCTATCCTTGGGAGATCCCCTGGGGGAGTCGCTATCACTGAGCACTTCATGGGGCGCAGCTGTCCCCGGGAATCCCCATGGGAGATCCAGCACCCCTGACAGGGCCCTGATGGCGCCGCCGTGTCTGAGAGGGCCCCTGAGAGCGCCGCCGTCCCTTTGAGGGCCCCTGGGGACGCCAGTGCCCCTGGCAGGTGCTGCCGTCCCTAGAAGAGCTCATGGGAGTGCAGTTGTCCCTGGGAAAGCCCCTAGGGGATCCAGCTCCCCTGCCAAGGCATTGGTGTCGCTGGCGACCCTGAGAGTGCCCTTTGGAGCGGTACCGTCCCTGAGAAGGACCCCGGGGGCGCCGCCATCCCTGGGAGGGCCCCTGGGGCTCCGCCGTCCCTCTCAGGTGCCCTGGGAGCGCCGCTATCTCTGGGAGAGCCACTGGGGGGGGGGGGGGGTTCCTGAAAGAGCCGAAATCCCTGGAAGGGCCCCTGAAAGCAACACCGTCCCCAGGGAGCGCCCATGGGAGGGCCGGCATCCCTAGGATGGCCCCTGGGACGGCGGCTGTCACTGAGAGAGCCTGTGGGGACTCCAGCGCTCCTGGTAAGCGCTGACGCCCGTGGAAGGGCACCTGGGGGCGCCGCCGACCGTAGGAGGGCCCCTGGAAGAGCCAGACCTGTAGGGTCCCTGGATGCAGTCGTTTTGCACTATTTAGAACTCTGGGACATGCAACATTAAATAAAAACACCGCCCATCACATTTCCGGTATCATCGCATTCTGAAGAAGGTGGTGGAGAATAATATCAACAGGAAAACATAAGTTGTGGTGTTGTGTTGACTGGGTGCTCTCTTCTCTTATTGGCTGTAAGTTGGTGGGTTAAAGAACAGTCTATCAATCATAGTTAAGTAAGGGACTGCTCACAATGAGAGAGCCCGTGGAGGCACCAGGGCCACTGGGGGCGCCGCCGTTTCTGGGAGGGCCCCTGGAAGAGCTCCTGTATGCCCCAGCGCCCCTGGCAGAGCCCCTTGGGACGCCGCCATCCCTGGGAGGGCCCCTGAGGGTGCTGCCATCCCAGGAAGCGCCGCTGTCCCACGGAGAACCCCTGGGAGTGCTGCCGCTCCTGGGAGGGCCCCTGGGGTCGACACTCTCCTAGGGAGGGCCTCTGGGTGCGCCGTCGCCACTGGGAGATCCCCTGGGGGCAGTTGTTTTTTTGCACTATTTAGAACTCTGGGAGATATGCCGTTAAATAAGTACACCGCCTCTCGCATTTCCAGTATCATCGCATTCTGAGAATAAATATCCAACAGGAAAACATAAGTTGGGGTGTTGTGCTGACTGATTGCACTGTTCTTCTATTGGCTGTAATTTCGTGGATTTACATTTTAGTCCACCAATCACAGTTAAATAAATGATTGCTGGACGTATGCTATATGTACGGCACCACGATGAAGCCGCTGCAGAGTCCGCCGTCCTTGGGAAGACCCCAGGAAACACCACCACCCCTGGGAGGTGCCGCCGCCCCTTGGAGCGACCCTTCCGACTCCAGCGGGGCAGGGCAAGGCACCTGGAGGAATCACCACCCCTGGGGGCGCCAGCGCCACTGTGAAGACCTCTGGGTGCGCCGCGGTCCCTGGGAAGACCCCTGGGGGTGCCCCGGCCCTGGTATGTCCCTGGGAGCGCTGCAGCCCGTGGGTGGGCCTCTGGGAATTCCATTGCCCCTGGCAGGGGCCCTCGGGTCGCCACTACCCTTGGGAGGGTCTTTGGGGCGCAGCCGCCCCTGGGAGGGCCCCTGGGTGCTCTGTTACCACTAGAGAGAGCCCCCAGGCCCATGGGGGCGTTGCCTCCTCTGTAAGGGCCCTCGGGGGCACGACGGCCCCTGGTAGGGCCCCTGGGTGCGCCACTGCCCTTTGGAAGGCTCCCCAGGGGCGCTGCATACACTGTGAGGGCCCCTAAGGGTGCCTCTGCATCTGAGACTGCCACTGGGTTCGCCACCGCCTTTGGGAGGGCCCCTGGGAAAGCCACTGCTCCTGGGAGGGCTCCTGGGAGCGCCGTTGCCACTGGTAGAGTTCCTGGGGGCTCAACGTCCCCTGGAAGAGGCCTTGCGGGTGCCACAGCCCCTGGCACGGCTCCTATGGGTACCAGTGCCCCTGGTAGGGCCCCTGGGTGCGCCGTCGCTCTTTCGAAGGCTCCCTAGGGGCGCTGCAGCGACTGTGAGGCCCCCTAGGGGTGCCTCTGCATCTTAGACGGCCACTGGGGGCGCCACCGCCTTTGGGAGGGCCCCTGGGAAAACCACCGCCCTTGGGAGGGCCCCTGGAAGCGCCACCGCTGCTGGGAGGACTCCTGGGAGAGCCACTGCCACTGGGAGAGTTCCTGGGGGCTCAACGTCCCCTGGAAGAAGCCCTGCGGATCCCACAGCCCCTGTTAGGACACCAAGGGCACCAGTGCCCCTGAAATGGCGTTTGTTGGCGCCGCCGCCCCTGGGAGGTGCCTCTTGGGTTACCACCGCCTTTTGAAGGGCCCCTGCCGCACCTGCCGCTGCTCCTAGGTGGACCCCTGGAGGCGCCGCTGCTCCCGGGGGCCCCTGGAGGAGGCGCCATCGCCTCTGGCAGGGCCCTTGGGGTTGCCACCACCCCTAAGGAGGGCCCCTGGGAGCGCTGCCGCCGTCCTTATGAGGGCCTATAGGGGAGCCGCAGCACTTGGGAGGGCCCCTGGAGTCACCACCGTCCTTGGGAGGGCCTCTGGGAAAGCCACCGCTCCTGGGAGGGCTCCTGGAAGCGCTGCTGCCACTGGGAGAGTCCGTGGGTGCTCAACGTCCCCTGGAAGAGGCTGTGAGGGCGCCACAGCCCCTGGCAAAGCCCCTATGCGCGCCACAGCCCCTGGCAAGGCCCTATGAGCACCAGTGCTCCTGAAAGGGCCTTTAAGGGCGCCGCCGCCCCTGGGAGGGCCCCTGGGGTTACCACCGTCTCTTGAAATGCCCCTGCCGCCCCTGGGAAGGCCCTTGGGGGCCCCGCCACCTCCGGGAGCCCCTGGAGGCGCCATCGCCTCTGGCAAGGCTCCTGGGGTTGTCGCCACTCCTAATCAGGGCCCCTGGGGGTGCCGCCACTCTTGGGAGAGCCCATACGGGAGCCTCCGCTCTTGGGAGGGCCCCTTGGAGCACCGCCGCGCTTGGGAGGTTCCCTTGGAGCGCCGTTGCCCCTGGGAGAACCACTAGCGGCGCTGCGGGCCCTGGGAGGGCCCCTGGAGGCGCCATCGCTTATGGAAGGGCCCCTGTGTGTGCTACAGCACATGGCAGGGCCCCAGGGGGCTCCGCCGCCGCTCTTGGGAGGGCACCTGGAGGAGCCTCCACCCCTGGTAGGACCCCTGGACAACCTCTGGCGGCGTCGCCGCCCCTGGGAAAGCCCCTAGAGCGCCGAGGCCCCTGAGAGTTCCTTTGGGGGTGTCACAGCACCTGAGAGGGCCCCTGGGGGATACGCTGTCCTTAAGGAGGGCCCCTGGGAGGTTCACTGGGAGCATTTTTTGGCACTTTTTAGAACTCTTGGGGATATGACGATAAATAAATACACCGCCCATCGCATTTCCAGTATCATCGCACCCTGAACAATGAAAAGGAGAATAAATATCCAACTTCGATTCGGTCTACGGGGAAGCCCTCTGGCGGACCCTCAGCCGGTTTGGATGCCCATCAAAATTCATTGCCATTGTTATAGCTGGTTAACTGTAGGTTCTGTCGAAGTTAACTAGGCTGGTACATTTATATTATATTGGGTTACAGTAGCGAAACCCAATTGTCTGTTTCTCCTTTTATTGAGGAACTGCTGTTGATACAATTCCAGAGTGTAAATCAACCGTGACTTAATCACTGTAGCTATGGGTGTTAAGAGAAGGACGGGGGCTATGTAAATAGACCGTTTAATCACGTCCTTCTTGTGTGAGGGATTGAGTAGTAATGCTCGCTTTAGGTGGCCAGAAAGGCCGGCAAGTAATGCTTTAGCGCAGCATAATATGACGCGGTTTCCCATGGGCACTCCTTATCACGTGCTCTGAACATGTCACATCATAGCCAGTGGAAAGTTACAGGGGATGAATCAGTATATAAATCAAATGTAATTAACCCATTTATATAATCTTTCTGTTGATGAGACAGGGGCCATTACACCATTGTGAGGTAATTCCAGCATGAACGGCAGTGTCCTGCACAATAGCACCCAGTCTGAGTTCTTCCCCATCCAAACAGGGGTAAAACAAGGATGTGTACTAGTGCCAACTCTCTTTTCCATTTTATTGGCTGCCTTCCTCAGTTATGCTAGTGCCAATTTAGCCGTCGGGGTGGACATAGAGTACCTGATGAAGGATCTTTTAAAAATAAGATGACTCCAGGCAGGTGTCGGCAGCTTCCATTACTACTACTACTGATAATAATAATAATTAAGGGTTTATTGAAAAAGTTCTGCAGCCCAAAGGCTGAAAATATATATACACTGGACAAAAATGACTTATTACATACAAAGACATGGGGTGGGTGTGCCGATTAACAAAAGCTTTCTTTACTGAAAGGCGAAGGAACATGAATTGAACATACAAATTATTAGAGTTTACAGTTGATGGCCCGGGCCTGCGCTGGTCATGGAGATATTGGGTGGTGTGGTGTTCACGTGGTGTCGTAACTCGTCCTCGAGTGTTGATATGAAGGACCTCACGTGGTCAGTATGCAGACTTCAGTATGCAGACGACTTCACCCTTGTCGCTCACACTGAACGCGACCTACAGGAGATCCTGAACACCTATGTAGTTGCGTATTCACACTTCGGTCTTGAGGTAAATGTGTGTTAGTTAGACTCAGGTTCTCTTTCAGCTTTACCCTGGTTCAGCCACACCTCCACCATCCATCCAGCTTAATGGTACTACCCTCTCTAATGTTATCCACTTTCAGTATCTCGGCTCTCAACTGTCCACCACCGCGGACATCGATGAAGAGATTCAACATCGGATCAGATGCGCATCTCAAGCCATTGGCAGACTCCGTACCTGTGTCTTCAGCTGTAGGGAGCTGAAATTATCTACAAAGTTGCACGCATATCGATCAGTGGTTCTCCCCACCATGCTATATGGCAGTGAGACATGGGTTACATACTGGATGCACCTCAATGCACTTGAAAGCTTTCACCAACGTAGTCTATGTTCTATCCTCCGAGTTCACTGGGAAGACAAGAGAACAAATGCCGGTACTCTCGCTGACACCAACTGTAGGAGCATCGAGGCTACCATTATCCATGAACAACTACGTTGGACTGGCCATGTTACCCGCATGGACGACAGTAGACTGCCAAAGCAGTTACTTTACCGTCATTTAACAAATAGTAAACGTAACACTGGCCGGCAACTGAAAAAGTATAAGGATAATCGTAGGACAAACCTGAAAAAGTGCCAAATCGACCCCCTCACCTGGAAGACGATCACTCCACACCGTAATGCTTGGAGGAACACCGCACGAGAAGGTGTTAATACTTTCGAATTAGCCCAACTGCAAACCGAGGCAGACAAGCGCCAGCGCCGGAAAGACGCTGCCGCCGCCCCCCCCCCCCCCCCCAGCACTGGTTGGAGCCATGTGCAACATCTGTGAACGACTTTGCCGGTCCAATATCGGCCTCTTTAGTCATAGCTGGATGATCATCATACTCGATTCCGAGTGACAGCAAAGTAGACCTGAAACTCAAAATTTCCAGATGTAGAATAAGACTTCAGGGAGTCGTCAGACCGAGACGACTTACCAACCCCGACTAAGGAATCCTGTGGTCGTGCACACTTCCTATTGGTGGTGTCTGGTTTGTTTGCAAATCTGAAATCATAGGTTTCATGAGTAAGAGCAAAATTCTCTGCTCATGTGGCTGACTTTGACAATGCAGATATATCTTTTTCATCTAAATACAATCCAACAGGATTAGGAATTTGTCGTTTAAATTCTTCAATCAACATCAACTCCTACAATTTATCAAAATCCTGGACATCAGCAGCTGTCAACCAACGATTAAACAATTTTTCCTTCTTAATGCAAATTCAGAATAAGACTGAAAATAATTTTTTCTAAGGTTCCTAAACTTTTGCCAACACATTTCTGGTATAAGATCATAGTTCTGTAATATTGCCTTCTTCGTGGTGCCATTATAATCTTTAACTTGATCTTCAGTAAGTGACACATAGTAGTGCGGGCTTTACCTACTGTACATAAGATGTTTGAGCTAAAATTGTCCAATGAGTCTGAGGAAAACTAAGTGATTGTGCTACCTTCTCAAACTGCAAGAAAATAATTCTGGATCGAGTTCATCAAATGGCACCATTTTTGTATATTTAGTTAAATCAGAGACCTCTGGTTGGGGAGTACTCACCTGCGCAGTAGAACTAGACAACCTTATGTAACATTTGATATTTATGTTATCTTTGTGGGTTTTTTTGTTTGCATTTTCCATTTCTAATTTATTTAATGTTATCAACTCAGAGGTATTCTCAACACAATTCCAAAGCACTAGCAGGTAAAATATAATTCTCAGTTAATCAACAATTGACCAACTTTTTAATCACACTCTTAGTCACTGAAGCTTTGAATTCTATTTTATATGTCTTTGCCAATGTAATCCAGTCATCTTTCTTAATTAAACTGTTTTTTAATCGTTCTCCTGAAGGATCCTCCACAAATTCACTAAGAACAAAATCTCCCATGGCTGTAAATTAAATGCTTAAATGTAATTAAATGTTTACATGATACCTCCAAGGTCAGGCCCCCACTAATTGGCGATCTAAGTCAGGTTGAGAGAATACTGATCCGAATAAATAAATCACGTTAATGCTCTTATTATTAAAAGTGCTCTCGACAGGCTTCAATAGGTCAATTGTTGTTTAATTTTGAAGGAGAAAACCCAGATTGGAAAATACACTTACAACAAACCAATATATTTACAAGGAAAACTCTCACACGAACATTACAAGGCAAAACTGATTAGTAACTTAAATTCATATTAGACATCCTAAACATTATACCTAACAATCATAACAAGAATAACTTGTCTGTGGAGTTGAATACAGGTCAGCCACATAAGTAATGCAAATAAATACCAGACAACACCAAGAGAATTGGGGAAGCAGCTCCGACGTACAGCAGTCGGTGAGTCATGGTCACAAGAGCACAGCTTGTACAGTATGTTCAACTCTTAATTATTCATATTATGCTCCACCGTTCACAAATCATGTGTGAAGCTGATGAGTTACCCCTAGAGAGAGACGTGTTTTCTCTAGCGATTGGTGTCATCTAATTTCTCTTAAACATCCTGAAATCTCTCTTACAAAGTGAATTTAAATTTAAGAGATAACCTGTAGGATATAAATCCCTTGCCAACCTAATCAGGATCTTATCAAAGGAAAGTCAAGCACAATGGTTTTCCAAGGGGTAATAAACAACCGGAAGAGAGTATATCTCTTTACTAAGAAATATTCACAAAAATTTTAACTCTGTCACCAATCTCACCAACATTAAATAAACAGCACTGGAGTCAAACACAATTACAAAAACAAAGCATAATCAATAAAACAAAGTACAGTTATTTCCTACGGCCGTAGATGAATCTTCCTTCTAACCAGCACTGTAGTGTGTTCTGGGAACGCAGTGATCCGCCCCTCACCAGTGCGAGGCCCGAGTGAAGCAGTCTAGCTCGCCTCCAAAACTCTCAGGCGTCCGCTCTCAGGGGGAAGGTCCAGGGCAGCTCGTTACAGCCCTTACATATACCTACAGTGAGATAGAGCATTCAAGGTGCATTGAGTATATGTCGAAAGCATCATATACAGTGCGGGATTTAGACCTGTGGAGGCCCATGGGCAGCCTCTTTGTGGAGGCCCCCCTCATTACAACTGCCCAAGAGGGTGGGGTGGCGAGTGAAGCGAGCCTAAACATCTGGGAGTTCCGGGGGGCGCTGTAATCCCCCCGGGAAAATTTTGAAATTTGAACACTTCTTTGGAGAATTTTGAAGCCATATGCAGTTATATTGAGGAAATTAGAACATTGAGAATTTTTTAATTAACTGTATATTTATTGATAGTGTACAAATTCCCAACACACACACACACACAAAAGTGAGACATGACTGGAGTCATTCATGTGGTTTCAAGTCGACCAGCCCTGATATAGCTACTACCGCACAGGTCAAAAATTTTCAAGAGACTTCACAGAAAAGAATATATTATTAGATATTACAGAGAGATGATTCTTTGCATTATTAATCAGATAAACCTCTACTCAAATAATGGTTCTGTCCAAGAATGCATGTATAGGCTTCTCTAAGTCCAAGGTCAGATAGATTCAGAATAAGTATTAACTCAACTATAAATAAAATTGAAGTTTTGCATCGAATAGTAAAACAAATAAACAATTTAATGAGTTTGATAAAATTATAACAAAAGTATGAACATGTTGGAAAAAACAAGAATTTTAATAAAAATAACTGCCATCGACCATGGATAATGGCTATATTGAACACAAACATTGATCAATTGCAAAATAGAAAATAAACATTACCTTTATTTACAGACCAGGCACCTTACGTGACCAGGCCGCTGCAAAGTTTTGATCAACTTTTCGAAGTCAATCTCTCTGAGGATGTCATATTCGATACTCATCAAAGCCAGGTGGCTGAGCCTATCATGACACATTGTAGTACGAAGTCTGTTTTTAATAAACTTCATTTTACTGAAAGAACGTTCTCCAGAACAATTTGTGACCATGAGCACCAAGTACATCCGTAGCATTATTTCAACATTTGGAAATGTATCAACAACTTTCTTGTCTATCAACAGCTTGTAAAGGTAATGTGCTCTCCCTTTCTCATCATCTTCGTCTTCAAGAAATTGAGTGAAGAATGCTGTAAACTACACAAGTTCAACTCCAAGTGTTTGATCCAAATCATTTTTGTACTCAGCAACCAATTTTGCTGCAGCTGCTTCAATTTCGTTACAATTCATTGACTCCAGTTTTAACAAGAACCCGAAAAGTAAACAGGTTTCCTCATAGGCCTTTAACCGTTGATTCAGTGAACTCAGGAACTGATCAATTGCTGGAAGGAAATTCTGAACCCGAAATTTTTCTGACTGTGAGAGGGCTGCTTCTTCTGATCGCCCAAAATCCAATGGATTGAGTCGTACATTACGTTGACGCTTGCGTGTCTGTGAATAATCCCCAGTTTCTGACATTTCCCTTCCCTTCTTCTCATAAACATGGAAGCAATCTCTTTTTTCTCGTACAAAACATTCCAAGGACTTCAGCATTGCTACTGCTGTGTTCAAATCGATTTTAGGATCTTGCAATGCATGGCTTGTTGCATCAACTCTGCCAAGAATGTCATGCCAAAACACAGCATAAATAGCAGTCTCTAACTTGCACATCTTATCATGGAGACCATTGGCTTCATAACATGTTTTGCTCGTCTCATTTTCATCTCTAGCTATTTTAGCAAGTGCTTCACGGATTGGGAGATAACCTTGGACAACTGCTTTCACTGCAGCTGCTCGACAGGACCATCTTGTTGTGGAAATCCTCTTTGGCACAGATACCGGGCCAGACGCTACAGTTTTCAATAAATCACTAAGAATTACATAACGATGTGTAGAAGCTGTGAAGAACACATAAATTGCCTCAAGAAAAAAAATAAGATAGCTTCTTGACAACATTCAGCTACAGCTTTTCCAACTAAGTTTAATGAATGACCAGCACAGGGTATCCAAATTGCATGATGATTTTCAGCTACAACTTTGGCTTGCATACCATTGTACCTCCCACTCATAGATGTTGCATTATCATAAGATTGCCCACGACAATTTTGAATGTCAATGTCACTGTCTGCAAGAAACTTCATCAAACCTTCAAACATTTCATGATTCTTGTGTCCTTGATTTGGCAAGAATTTCACAAATCTCTCAACAGGTGTGTCATGCTCCATGTATCTGATTATCAGAGTTAGTTCATCAATATGGCCTTCATCAGGGGTGGAATCTACAGAAATTGAGTAATATTTTGAGAGCTTTATACGTGAGATGATTTCGTTCAGTACTTCATTGCCCATTAGTCTGACAATTTCTTCTCAGATGGTTGAAGACAAATAGTTTGTATGACCAGTGCCACGATTAGCATGATTCTGGATGTGTTGCCTGAGGAAATCATCATACTCGGCCAAGAGCTCCAGTAATCCCAAGTAATTTCCAGTATGAGGAGATACAATTATTTCATCATCTCCACGAAGAGCTAGCCCTCTTTCACATATAAATTTAAGTACGCTGATCAATCGCTTTACAAGACTCCACCAATACCGCTCAATTTGACCCACATGCGTAGTTAGTTTGGAATCTATACCTCCAGCTCCCTTTGCACGACTTGCTGCTGACAAAACTGCTTGAATGTGGTCCTTTGATTGCTCATGGACAACAAGCCTATTAGCATGCTTCCAGTCGCAGAACCCATCAGATGTGAATTGAGATCTTGAAACACCCATTAGCTTGCAAAAGAAGCAGTAGACCCGCCCATTTGCGGGGGAGAAACAAAGAGAAGAACGCTTTACAACTTCCCTATTTCGATTCCTTCGCTCAAACATGGCTGGTGTGCATTTGCGACTGACATTGTTTGCATCTTTTTGTACTGCTGATTTTGCATCCAAAAATTTCGCATCACTGTGGTGGAGACTCTCAGAACCGTTCGCAGCCCAATAATCAATAAATTGTTTTGTCAAATAACAATGTCATAATTTTGTGTAGTTGCCATTTGCACTTCAGGAGGCACACGCTTTGATTCAATTTCAATCTCCTCGGCAGTCTGGTCATTTCCCCCTGTAGATAGGCTAGACCTGCCATATAAAGAGGAAGCTGATGCATCACATGCAGGTACTTCTTCTGGCTGCCTTGAAGATGGGCTTGCAGAAGCACTGACCAGATGTTCTGAAGCTGATGGACGAGTGAAGAATTCAGTCAGTCGACGTGTTTTTGTAAATTCTTTAGTTTCTCTCTCAGCACGTTCTTTAGATGTCTTTCTCTATGCAGCACCACTTTCGAAGTGTCGTACACCTTTGTGTCTGTCCATTCCACTCATTTCTGCAACAATAATTTTCTGTCAACAAAGACGGACACCTAATTTTTCGTTATAATTAAAAACGTAACACAAATTGGCCGTTTGCTTTTTGCTACTTTATGGAGAGATTAATTGATTACTTAACTCCCTGAACATTTAGACGCCAGCATGTTTTTAAAATTTGGAATTTGGGGTAAGATTATGACCCCTCCCTCTGACTTCTCCCAGTCTCACCCCTAAAGCTGTGTTATACTGTATATACTGATTGTGGAACTAACAGAAACAGTCATTGACATAGTTAATGTACTCAAAATACATAAAAATAACTCAACTTACTTGCAGCCAATCGAACTGTAGTATCTTAAAGTACAATTATATATGTGAACGTATATTCCAAGAGCGCACCCACCCACACTCAAGCACAAGCATCAATCGACTCTCTCTCACTCGCACTCTCACTGTACATTTGCAAGACATGTTCTAGGAAATGACAATTGCCTAAATCATACATCACTAAGTGCCGACGACTTCACTCAACAAGCACACATGACAATTCTCTCTCTCTCATTGTACATCTGCAAGACATGTTTATGTCTACTTGTGGGAAGTTCACGAATCATGGGCGACGCAAGTCTCAACAGACACATGACAACAGATGTGCAGATACTACACGACCCAACCTCCTCCGACCGACTGTCAACAAACACAGCCCCTGATGGCATTCGTAATGGAAGTGATAATGAAAAATATATATATATATATTTTTTTTAATCTCAATTTCGTTGATCCATGTAGTTCATGTTTGTGGAATTCTAAATATATTATTAGCAACACAAACAATAGCATTCATTAAAAATATACTGTTCATAGGAAAACCAGGTATTCATGAATTTCAAGGAGTAGCTAGCCTAATTTCTATCACACTTCTTGCTGAACATAGTTTGACGTGATGGAATAGATAAATATGAATTTTAAAGAATGAAAATAAAAATAATCCAAATGAATACACAAATAAATAAAATATTGTAATATGTGGAGGCCCCCAGATTGTGGAGGCCTCTGGGCAGCTGCCCACTTTGCCCACTCCTGAATCCGGCCCTGATCATACAGTATATCTTTATATGTAGAGTACATAGTGCTAAGTAAAAGTAAAAGTAAGACGATGTGTTTTGAGTACCCAACCGCCAGCTGCAATCAGTACAGTATGTTTCTTGTGAACTTACGGGATAGTAATTCAAAACTTAAGTCATATCTTTTTGATCTGTGAACATCAGAGAATCTGATGAGAGTATTGAAATTGCTGTAAGTTTTGTATTGTGGAAAGTAATTAGTCTTCTGAAATGTAAACTGTTTACTTCTTAAAGCTGGGATGTAACAGAAAAATCTCAGTATCTCCTTGAGAAGCTCCGCCCACAATGCACTGCCATTCTGAGTACTTAACATCAGTTTAATTCTTGCCTTTGAAAGCTCAGACACTGATTAGTTTAAAAGGTTAATCTTAGAAAATTAATATAGGCTCATAGCCTGGTTTTCATAAGCCAATGTGTACAGTAAAGGAGTCTGATGAATATATCTGTGAAAGTTCTGACACAGGAGTTGGGAGAGGCAGTGTGAACTCACTCTGTCCTGATTCTCAAGCCCCGACTCCTCTGTGTGACAGGTGCCTGAATAGACCACGGGTGGTCGTTGTATGCCAGGACGACGTCCAGCATTAGTATGGAGATGGATGAAGGCTGTTAAGATCTGATAGCGTCGTGTAACACGGTGGTGTGGTGAGATCTTATGTACAGCCAACCGCTCAAAGTAGGTGGCCAGAATGTGTTTCCTGTTCACGTAATGATATCTCACGTGTAGATGAAATACAACCAGCTCTTAAGCATTGTTATGAGTCTACAATGATAAGTAGAGTTACTTATTGGGTTTACTATTCATTCGATTATACATGTACAGTATGTACACCACTCAGTCGTATGGGTGTCTGGAATGAACAAGTGGTAAAGGGTCGCACTTTACTTCTCGGCGAATGTAACAAAGTAGCGCAGGGAAGCTATTAGTCCAGGTGCTATTGAAGTATCAATGTGGTGCTATTGTAAGGGGGGGTATTAATTCACTGAGTAATACACCTCATTCCTTCAAAATGGCTTCTCATATGAAAATAATCCTCCATATTGTTACCATCTTTGGGGAGTTTCTCTTTTTCTAATTACTTTAATTACCTTTCTGACTTGACTTATTAACTCTTCAACCTTTTTTCTCTCAATTTCTTACTTCCATCTATTAGTCATATCTTAGTTATTTTTGTTCACATAGTTACTCTATAACCTGTGGTAACATGGCATCGAGTGTTAGTACACGTGGTATACTGTAATTCTGGTACCAAGATATGGGGATACACCTTTTCACATATCTGTTGAGACCATTGTTACATAACTATTTGACAAATTTCATAACCGAATGACAGAACACATCGAATGACAATCTAAAATAACTGTTGGTGGTATGTCATTCTCCAATTGTTACATTCTCAAACTATATGTAGACTGTCGGTTTATTGTTCACGTCTGTCAACTACATAACTTATGTCAATCAATCATTTCCGTTAGCATGAACCAACAGTTATATTAGATTGTCATTCGATATGTGTTCTGTCATTTGGTTATGAAATTTGTCAAATAGTTATGTAACAATATCTCAACGGATATGTGAAAAGGTGTACTGCCGGAGAATGATACTCCAAACATTGAATAAAAATGGCTTAATAAAATGAAGCTAGATTTACGACTACTTTCAAAAGCACACAATACAAGGATGGACTCCCTGGTTCTACTCATTTTGTACTCTCAATTAGGTTCAGTTTCCAACTTTACCATTACTTGGTGTGCCTTTAACAAAACACACAACACTTAATCTTACATATAGCACGTTTGAGCACCATCAATACAAGTTACCTGAGAACCTTAGCTTTGGATTAATAGCAGGACTCTAGTTATAGCACCAAACTAATACTTTAACAGCATCAGGACTAGTATAGTAGCTTCTGTATATTACTTTGACACATTCGCCCAGAGTCCTTTTAGTAATTAAGATAAAATTCTCAAGTAACCTATAAGGGTGGTGCTCAAGTGCGTTACAAGTAATGGGGGATGTTGAAAGGTGTACCTAATTGACAAGTACAAAATGAGTGGAGCCATGGAGATGATCCCTGTAGTTCTGTGTTATTGAAAGTTGTCATAAACTTAACTGCATTGTAATAAACCATCTTTATTGTATGTTGGGGGAATCATTATCCCTGCAGTATTTTACCTTTGTTTCTCCCCATATCTTGGTATCAGTAGTAAACCCCAGTGATCTAACCTTCGAGCCATGCCTCCACAGATGAGAGGTTAGGGGGCATCTGTGAGAAGGAAAGTAACGAATAAATTAATAACACAAGGAATTAATAAAGTAAGAAATTAAAAGAAAGAAAGTGTAAGGAGAGGACCAATTAAGAAATAAAGAAAAGAAGAGAAGAAGGTAGAAAGAAAGGAGAAAATTTAATATAATTACAAAACCTTTCCAATTTTTTTTTAAAGTAGTGGGATAGAGATAAATAGATAAAATAGAAAGGAATCCCCTATATGCCGAGTAAAACTGACTTTCAGTTGACTTTTGCCAACCCAACAGGTAGATGGCGGGAATTTAAGGTCCTCTGGTGTTCATCACAGGAACCACAGTAACTAGTCCAACGGCTGTTATGCAGAAACAAGCAAATTAGAATAAATCAACTAAATAAATGTATTTTACATGTCATATTACTACAAAATAGTCAAAATAAATAAATAAATAAATAAATATATAATATATACAATACACCTGGATTTATATGAGCTCCAATGAAACCACTGGAACACTCCGTAATCCCGAGTCATCTCGACAAAGGATTCATGACACCGGAAACACCCCCAATTTACCAATAAAATTACACGAAGACTATAGTGAGTAAAATGGCACCATGGCTAACATGAAATACTCAAATTTTCCCATAAAGTGACACTGAGGTTGTAGCATTTCGTGCCTGAAACATCCAAATTTGCCGAAGTGCAGGCACCAGTCTGGTGGCCCTCCTTTGGAAATTTACAATCAACTGACAGCCTCTAGCATATCTCGGGGACCAAATGGGGTGACAGTACTCCTGGCGGGGAGAAGAGGACAAAAATAAGAGAAATGTCCCTTCGTATATTCTGGGTTATGCATATGAGTGAAGAATATAGCCAGTTAATATATAAACAAGGTATGGCATACGTAACTCAGTCAATTGGTTGGAAGAGAAACACAGCAGCTTATAATAATGGCGTAAATAAATACAAAGGAAGAATTTGACAGCAGTATACAGTATGCTGTATATGAACAGTACAAACTTTGTTTCTGTCCTGTTAGTCACTTGGGCAGTCGGTTACGTTCTGTTACGCATGTGGACAAGTACTGTACTGGCTTTAGAATGTATCTGTACCATTCTTAATCTATGAAAGGTAATAACTAACTTATCTATAGTTCGTTCTTTGTGGTCGGGTTCCATAGCCTGGTTCTCTACATGTCAAAACATTTTGATTAGCATACTATTATAAATACTTGTACAGGTATTAATTTATGTACGTACCGTACGCACAGTCGCTAAAACAACTATTTGTGCATACTTTGCGGGAAACGATAAATATTGGTATATGAGGGCTGTCACTAGTCACACGTAAAATTTCGGAGCATATCGACCCCCACCTGCACAGATAGTTGTTTTAGTTACTGTACATATTCATAAGCAAAGTTAATAATTTCCATATCCAGATAATGATTAGATGTAAATACAATAATATGATAGAGACTGCTGATCGTAAAAAATAAATAACCGTACTAATTGAATTTTTGCTCTTCATCTGTCCAAATTCAGCTAATTCACAGATGCTTGTTAGTTTTAAACCTACGTAATGTGATAGGCAGTTGTAAATCTCAAATGTTTAGTGCAGTTTTTCATTTTTCATTTTTTTTCACGGGGAATAGCCTACCCGGGCACAGTTCATTGACTCACAAAGGGGCCTATGAGGCGAAAAAAATAAGAGTGAATATAAATTAAAAATAGAAGAGAAAAAGATTATATTAATTTACACCACGAAGCTGCTGGAAAACCAGCTTTTTGAAGTGAGTCAGATTGTATGAGTATGGAAACACACAAGAAGACAGAGCATTCCACAGTTTGGCTGTGTGAGGAAAGAAGGATGTACTATAACGGGTTATTGTAGTGTGACCGACATTCACACAGAAACGGTGGGCACCGCGGGCAAGACGAGTGTTACGATCCTTGCCGGCGGTACACAGGATGCCCAAATCCACCGAATATTGCCCGTTAAAGTACCTGTAAAAGAAAGAGAGTGAAGCAACATTGCGGCGAAGAGAAAGGGAAGCGAGATTATCAACTGAAGGAGGAGAGTTAATAAGATGAAATACCTTTGATTCCACCTTATCTAACAGCCACCCCAGATATGAGAGCAGTACTCCAAGCTAGGACGAATGAAGCCCTTATATACTTGAAGCAACTGTTCAGGAGTGAAGTAGCTGCGGCATCTGTACAGCACTCCCAGCTTTCGGGAGGCAGCTTTAGCAAGGTTGTGGATGTGTGGCTTCTATGACATATTAGAGGAAATTGGCGGAATGATTGCGTCCTCAAATGTGATTGGTGGGAGATCATCTAATTTGGAAAGAATAATTGGCAAATATTGTGTTTTATTACGATTAAATTTAGACACGTTTCTACCTCCCCATTCGGAGATGCTGCACAGATCCGCACAGGGCCGGATTCAGGAGTGGGCAAAGTGGGCAGCTGCCCAGGGGCCTCCACAATCTGGGGCCACCACATATTACAATATTCTATTTATTTGTTTATTCATTTGGATTATTTTTATTTTCATTCTTTAAAATTCATGTTTATCTATTCCATCACGTAAAACTATGTTCAGCAAGAAGCGTGATAGAAATTAGGCTAGCTACTCCTTGAAATTCATGAATACCTGGTTTTCCTATGAACAGTATATTTCTAATGAATGCTATTGTTTGTGTTGCTAATAATATATTTAGAATTCCACAAACATGAACAACATGGATCAACGAAATTGAGATTAAAAAAAAAAATATATATATATATATTTTTCATTATCACTTTCATTACGAATGCCATCAGGGCGCTGTGTTTGTTGACAGTCGGTCAGAGGGGTTGGGTCGTGTAGCAGTTGCACATCGGTTGTCATGTGTCTGTGGATTAAAGAGGAGACTTGCGTTGCCCATGATTTGTGAACTTCCCACGAGTAGACATAAACATGTCTTGCAGATGTAAAATGAGAGAGAATTGTCATGTGTGCTTGTTGAGTGAAGTCGTCGCCGCTAGTGATGAATGATCTTGTCAGTTGTCATTTCCTATAACATGTCTTGCAAATGTTTTACTATTCGATGCAAAACTTCAATTCTATTTATAGTTGAGTTAATACTTATTCTGAATCTATCTGACCCTTGGACTTAGAGAAGCCTATACATGCATTCTTGGACAGAACCATTATTTGAGTAGAAGTTTATCTGATTAATAATGCAAAGAATCATCTCTCTGTAATAACTAATAATATATTATTTTCTGTGAAGTCTCTTGAAAATTTTTGACCTGTGCGGTAGTAGCTATATCAGGGCTGGTCGACTTGAAACCACACATGAATGACTCCAGTCATGTCTCACTTTTGTGTGTGTGTGTGTGTGTTGGGAATTTGTACACTATCAATAAATATACAGTTAATTAAAAAATTCTCAATGTTCTAATTTCCTCAATATAACTGCATATGGCTTCAAAATTCTCCAAAGAAGTGTTCAAATTTCAAAATTTTCCCGGGAGGCTTACAGTGCCCCCGGAACTCCCAGATATTTAGGCTCGCTTCACTCGCCACCCCACCCTCTTGGGTAGTTATAATGAGGGGGGCCTCCACAAAGAGGCTGCCCATGGGCCTCCACAGGTCTAAATCCGGCACTGAATCCGCATTGATAGATGAAATGATATCAGCTCTAGAAACGGATCTAGTTTGAGAATTAGGGGGGGGGGTGATGTGAAGAGTGAAGAGTAGAATCATTAGCGTAAGAATGGGTAGAATTAGTCGTAGTGTGAAGTTAATCATTGATAAAGAGAGTAGAAGAAAGAAAAGATCCCCGTGGGACACCACTATTGGTAGAGAAAGAGCGAGAGATAGATCCCTCGACAACAACTGCCATGGATCGGTTCTTAAGAAAGCTAGAAATTAGAGAACAAAGTCGGGGAGAGAAACCATAAGAGGGAAGTTCAGAAAGCAAAGACTTGTGTCATACCCTGTCAAATGCTTTGGAGATGTCGAGGACCACGATGAAAGTTTCCCCATAATCCTTAAGAGAGGATGACCAAAGATGGATGCAGTAGGAGAGCAGATCACCAGTAGATCTCGCCTGGCGAAAGCCATACTGGTGATCCGACAAAAGAGAAAGGCGTTGAAGGTGACGGAGAAAATGAAAGTTTAAGATAGTTTCTAAAATCTTAGAGAGGGATGAAGTGAGGGCAATGGGGCGATAGTTAGTATCTTCCACAATTTACACATATTTTGCATATTTCACCTTCACTGATTCGAATACAGCTGCTAATCCGAGGCAAAAATTTAACATAACCACATAATTCGAGTCGTTCAAATTTAAATGGAAGATGTGTATGATTGTGACTGGCTGGACGAGTTTGCCGTTCCTCTTACCAGCTGCCATCTGACTGAGATTATAACAGCGGCAGGCGGCGGGGGATAACATTATTTATGCAAAGATAAACGCTCGAGATCCTGCCGTGAAGATACTGATGGCCGTGAAGATAAATATATAATAGTAATTTTCTCTATTAGCCACTAAAATAAAAATAAATAACAGTGGTAATTTCACACACGCTGCCGCTGACATGAGTGAAGGAGACAGCACCTGATCTAACTAGGCTGGCTGTGATGCGTCTGTTCAACAATATAATTACTTCCCGTAGTGTTCTAATTTACTGATAATTTGAAGTAATTTTAAATAAAAAATAAATATTATCTGCGTGTGAAATGTTGACTGGTATTAATATTTCAAAGTAAAAAAAAACTCTCCCAGTTGAAACAAAAAAAAAAAACACACACACACACACACAAACAAGCGATCGTCGCTGGTTCACGCTGACACATTCTTGATGTTCCTCCACTTTTATGTCTCGTATTTAAGTTTTATTTTTGGATGCATAACAACCACAAAGGCTGTGATCAAAGTGCAGAAAGCTTCTACACAAAGAACATAGCTTAAAAATGGCCAGAATCACCGGCGTATATCAGGAATATATACAGTATATTTTTACAGTCGCCCGCTGTACAGTACACCTTAAAGCCTTAAACAATACCAACTGCTTCCTTGTCATATTATTGTAATGATGGTAATGATGATGATGATAATTACGAAAATATATGTTAAATGTTGTTTATTTTATAATAACAAATTTTCTGCATAAGCCTTTATGAAGAAAACACGAGTTTTTTTTCACAAGAAACAAGAAAAAAGTGTGAGGGGAGGGGGTAGGCGGGGAGGGGGTGGGGGTAGGCGGGGAGGGGGTGAAGATAAAAGATAGTCTGCTCCCCTCCTCATCACATGGTGGACGCTCGTGCTTCACAATCCACAGTTCCACAGTTTTCAGCGTTTTTTTTTTTTGGGGGGGGGGGGGGGGGGGGGGGAATTTCACGGCTGGCCGGCCAGTTTTATTACTGGCGAAATCCTATATCGACCATTTTACCATAGCGACAGTTTATTGTAATGAATACTTTACCTAGCGACCATCTGCTCCCAGTGATCACCGTAGGTCACCACCCACATTATTTTAGCCGCCACTGAGAATCCCCCCAAAACGTCTGTGAATGTTGGTTCAATCTTTAGCGAAGAAGATCTGGACGGTTCCGTTTGTTGAGTTTGTGTCTTTGTTAGTCAGTCCGCCCGATATTTACGTAACTTTCACAGCTGATATTCTGTCCTGTTCATAAGTAGTTACTGTACTTAAGATAAGGTCAACATCTGTCACCGTTCAGGGTCAAAGGTCACTAATATCTCTAACGTATACAATTTCCATCCAATAGTTTTGGTAGCTCGTCGGCCTAAGGTTGAAACCATATACCTGCATTATTATTGGTCGACACCCATCAAGACTCAACATCACTGACTGTCACTCAACGCTGGGAAGAATCCACAACAGCTCTCCATAGTCCTGACGTTCTCGTGCGGAGGAGACCAATTTCTAGTGGCCACCTTACTCCAGCGACCAACAACAATTCGGTGATCTGTATATTATATGCTGTACACCCATTAATTAGTCTGTCTGTTACCATCAGTTTAATTTTACACCACATCGACTTCACAAAAACACTTTCCTCTTGCACCCTCACCTGCCTGGATCTAAGGTCCTCTCCTCTAGACTAAATAGCCACACGACCCCTATATGTTACCTGGGCTGGGCTGGGGATGGGGGTAAATGAAGCCTAGTCCTGGATATTACACACTTTCATCTAGATTAAATCCTCCTATTTTATATAACATTTCCGTAACACATTATATGAGGTTGATTGGTCACTTAATATGGTTTATACTCTGCTCGCTCTCTTGTGTGTGTGTGTGTGTGTGTGTGTGTGTGTGTGTGTGTGTACAAAACAGCTATTATATCAGATATTATATGGGGAGATGGTTCCAAATTTCTTAACGAGTCTGAACCCTATTCCATTATCAGGGACTACACGTGTATTTTCTAGTAGAGATGTATTTATGTATTTTTCTCCTCTACATGCCTAGTTAGGATCATGTAGGGGTTGAGACTCGGGTGGGGGAGGTGGGTGATTCATTGTCCAGACATACAGATTCCTCTCGTTTGCTAACCTTCCCTCACTCATCAACAGCAACGCGTTCGTATCATCACACAACACTAATCTTGATGCCATGTTTAATGCTTATTGACACATTATTTCTGCCTTTACTTTCATCATTCTGTCACTTTTTCACGTCTTTCTTGGTCTTCCCCTCTCCCTCCTGCCATCCATCTCTGTATCATATTGTCATTTTGTCAATCATTCGTTACCATTCCCTTAACGAAGCAAAGTTGGTCAATTTCTCTCTCTCTCTCTCTCTCTCTCTGACTCTTCCCTCGTGTTCATTTTATTCTCTTTCTACGTCTGTTATTCTGTTTTCTATTCGCCTCACATGCTGCTTTCATATACATCTCTTTATTTATTCTTCTTCTCTTCACACTCGTATACTAGTATCATTTAAGCGAATATATTATCATCTTTCCTACTTCTAAATCCTGAGTCAAGTCGTCACTTATTTTAACATTAGCTGACACATCTATTCTTAGATAACCATAACTCAACACTTTCTTCCTCCTGCTTTAAGTCAAGACAATTTTCATTCCTCCTCGTCTCTTTTCTTTATTTCCATGTAGTTTACTTTTCGCCTTGTATTCAATCTTACTACAAAATCGTTAATTAACATTCCTAAGCATATTTTTTTATTGATCAGTAGAACCGTACCATCTGCAAACAGCGATCGACTCATCTCCCATTTATATTAACCATAGGACTAATGACCATCTTTACATCCACTTCCATTACTTTTATCAAAGTCTTAATTATACTATGAACCATTTCTTCTCTGAGTAAACTAATCATCACCTAATATAAACTATACATGGGGCTTAACAATTTTCCTATTTCCCATTTTCAACAATCTCACATGTCGCTTTTCCTGTCAATTCTATTTATTACATTTTTCTTTTTCCAAATCCATAAAAGCCAGAGGGAAATTCATTCTCTCTCCTTTCACCAGAAGCTTTTCACTCAACAAAGACACTTGATCCACACCTCGACTTGCTTCCTTTCTTCATCCTCCCCACAGCTCCTGCTCTCAGTGCCTTTCCTCTATCCTTGTAAAAAAAAAAAAAGAATCTCTGTGGTAACTCGACACCTTCTCTGAAATCCCAGCCAGACTTATTCCTTCATAGTCTATGTTACAGGGGAGCTATACATACTGTCTGCCATTTCTCTGGGGTCTTTTCTGCCATTTCTCTGGGGTCTTGTCTGCCATTTCTCTGGGGTCTATGTCTGCCATTTCTCTGGGGTCGTATGTCTGCCGTTTCTCTGGGGACTTATGTCTGCCATTTCTCTGGGGTCGTATGTCTGCCGTTTCTCTGGGGTCTTATGTCTGCCATTTCTCTGGGGACTTATGTCTGCCATTTCTCTGGGGTATTATGTATGCCATTTCTCTAGGGTCTTCCGACTGCCGTACATAATCACCACAATAAGTTCATCTCTTCCCTTCGCCTTATTGTTCTTCTCTCTCTCTCTCTCTCTCTCTCTCTCTCTCTCTCACCAACCTTTGTTCTCTCATTTTCTTTATTCTTCCAATTTTCTTTTTCACATATTTATGTTTAGTCCCCATTCATTCCTTCCTCCCTTCATCACTCCCTACCTGTCCGTGTCATTTTCCTTGCCTTAATTACCACAGGTAACCTCGAAGCAAGAGAGAGAGAGAGAGAGAGAGAGAGAGAGAGAGAGAGAGAGAGGTGGGTGGATAGATGGTGCAGGTATAAAAAGTACATATAAACAGTGCAGGTATATAAACGATGTACATAAACAGTGGAGGTAATGTTCGTCCCTATTCCCTCGCACCCACACACACCTTGGCTGCAACAACAAACATAACTTGTGAGAGCTTAGCTTGCCTCCACAACCCCAGCAGTACAGGACTACTGCAGGCATGAAGCACGGACCTGCAGTAGTTATTACGAAATTGGTTCATTTTCACGTTTATAGCACTTTGATCTTGACTATGGCACTGACACCTGACAAATAGCAGCTTTCCTTGATAATCGTACTAGCCAAGCCTGTAGTGTTACATGAATGTGCTATTTGTGTGGAGGTATTGCACTCCCGCCGCGGTCACCGGTCTACCTGGTAATTACTACAAAATTTAAGAACTACCCACACCTGTCCCCGTCCTCAGCACTGCAGTGTGTTCTCATTTTCAAATGAATACACGAGTACATAAGCGTCGTTTGTTTGTTTGTTTCACTACTCAAGTGGTGTATTTGTATTTACATTATATTAATTACGTACATCTCTTGTCGTTCACACACACACACACACACATATATATATATATATATATATATATATAAAAGCTTCACTATATGCAACCTCGGAATTAAATTTTCTGAAACATTACCCTACCGAGGCTGCTACGGAAATTAAAGATTTATACACTGCTCTCACTTCGTTTACAAGCAACTGTGTATTAACGCAGAATACCTCTCAGTTATATCTGAAATTATTTTGAAACATGAATTATATTCTATTCCTAATTTGCGTGTGTTCTCCATACACAAGCAGCTCACAGAGTCACAGATTCACAAGCGAATCAAATGGAAACCCAACGCAACCAGCTGGAAAACTTGGTTGGCGGGCGTATGAGGTCAGTCTTCCTGCTTTACATGTATAGTTATCTACCTCAAATTATATTAAATATATACTATAATACAACAAATACTTATAAGCAGAGTGGATGGAAAGTATACATGAAGCATCTAACTATAATAAAGTATATCAAACAAAATATATTGTATGCGCCTAAAAGTAGTACAGTACGACAACCTCTTTCCTGGTGTCACAACATTGAGTCTGGAAAGCCAGCCATCTGTTTAGTGTTGCTTCTAGTTTCGTTGTTACTGTACGTCACTTGACGCTGTGATACAATTCTTTTTTTTTCCATGGTATTAAAACGTTAATTGAAAATTTTAGAAAATCGGGCATATCAATTGCCAATAAATATATGAATATCAGTGCTTCTTCTCGATCAACGTGCTTTTAACAAGGTATGTTTCTTATTTTATCATGTAGCGAATAGTTAAAGTTAATCTACTGTAACATATAATATATTTATCTCAATTGGCACACACAATAATATATATATATATATATATATATATATATATATAATATATATATATATATATATATATATATATATTGATTGGCGTCGCGTTAATACATGTCGTGTACAGCACTAAGATACCCAAAATCGCTTACATATATATGTGATACAAACTATTTAAATACTAGTAAATAAATACCTATATTATATGTAGACTGTCAGGAGTTTATAAAACATAGCGAGTGTGAACACGGTCCAGGCTAAGTTAACAAGGACATGACGAGTATAATGAAGTAATATTAAAGTTAACAAAGCCTTTTGAGGAGTTTTAACATTAAACTTTTATTAAAATTTCAAAATAAAACTGCTGGCCAAGGAAATATAACATACAATATGAAATTGATTTTAAATATAGATATTAATAATTTGGTGCAGAGGTGGTCCAGTATGTGTACACTATAGGCCGATGTTTATCATCAGTTCACACAACAACACTTTCGTCGCCAGAATTTGTTGGTGATACAACACTGCGACGAGAGAGAGAGAGAGAGAGAGAGAGAGAGAGAGAGAGAGAGAGAGAGAGTAACATTATTATTACTCGCTACACATCAAAACAAGACTTTGAATAATTTTAAAAGAGAAATTATACAATGAATCAAACACAGTAAGGAGATTTGAGGTCAAGTTTCCAGCACACTGACACACATACTGCATAAAATAATTGACGGCGATTTATGAAGAAAACAGACAGACAGACAGACATAGTAACGATAACAACCAAATAAAGGAATATAGATTTTATTTAAACTAGACAATATGACAGACGTGATAGGCGAATGTTGTTATGGGGAGAGGCATCAAAGGACACATACACACACACACACACACACACACACACACACACACACACACACCTCCCCAACAAATGTGAAGTACACCAATGTGATATAAAGTGAAGATCGCACACGTGAACTATGGGGTCATATAACTGCTCTAAGTGTGTGTGTGTGTGTGTGTGTGTGTGTTGAAATCCTTTAGTTAGACGTGTAAAAATATTCAGGTGTATAGGATAGATGCCAATAATTTTTATGAAGACAGAAAGACACATAATTTTCACAAGTAGCATTAAATCACATTTCAACCGCTGATAACCATTAAAACGCCAGTAGTAGTAGTAGTAGTAGTAGTAGTAGAGAAGTATGGGTATAAGGAGAGGCAGTAGTAGTAGTAGTAGTAGTGTGGTAGTGAGGTGTCGTGGCCCACTCGGCTGAAGCTGTTATTGAGAGTTGACGGATTATACTGTACGTCCAGCCATCTACAGGAAGTAATGTACTCGATGTTATATGATGTTTGACTCTCACATAAGGAGTACATGGTAGAGGGCGAGCATAGTAAACAACGTCAGCGTCCTCTATAGCTCTTATCGGTTACTATGGTAAAGGTTTATCGCTGTGTAGTAAATAAGAAACAACTTTACTTACAACAATTTGAACATTACTTGAGACGAAATGTAAACGGATTAATACAAATTGAATGTTTTATATAACAAAAAGTGTTAACTGTATTTAAATAAAAAATACGTTATTTTTATATTAACACACACACACACACACACACACACACACACACACACATTTTCTACCTTCATCTGGTTATTGTCAATTTTACTGCTTGTAATATGGTAGTTGTGCTCATAATAATAATAAAAATAATATAAATACTACTACTACTACAAATAATAATAATATAACAACAATAATAATAAATAACAATAATACGCAATGGCAATAATGATAATAGTAATAAAAGCAACAACAATAACAAAAACAACAACGACAACAACAACAGTAATAATAATAATAATAATAATAATAATAATAATAATAAACAGACAAGTGTTGTAGAGAGCCCAGCGCCTCCCCAGCCCACCACCACCTCACTGTGTCATGTCCCCGCCTACCACGAGTCACGATCTGGTAACTGTACTCGTGTGTTGGGAGAATTAGGAAACATTACATCATAAAAGTGTTTTTTAAATATGCACCCGGAAGCTTAAAATACCCCTGAAGTGTCAAGAATACCTCCGGGGGTGTTAAAAATACCTCCGGGGGTGTTAAGAATACCTCTGGGGTGTTAAAATATCTCTGGGGTGTTAAGAATACCTCTGGGGGTGTTAAAATACCTTTGGGGTGTTAAGAATACCTCTAGGGTGTTAATGCCTTTGGGGTGTTAAAATACCTCTGGGGTGTTAATAATACCTCTGGGGGTGTTAAGAATACCTCTGGGGTGTTAAGAATACCTCTGGGGGGTGTTAAGAATACCTATGGGGTGTTTGAGATACCGCTAGGGTGCTTAAAACCTTCTGGGGGTGTTTAAAAGACCCCCGGTTGTTAAAGTCTTAGGCTATTAATGTTGTTTAAGACTCGATATATTTTAGTATGTCTGCTGTATCAGTTATAGAGATGCTACTACTACTACTACTACTACTACTACTACTACTAATAATAATTCAAATAAATATACAGATACATACATAACTATTTTTTGCTCTATATATACAGTATGTAGGCATATTATTTTTGATCAATATAATCTAAATGTTTTTTTTTATTCGAGAAAGAAAAAGAACATAACCAAACTTACCTGAAGGCCATATGAGTGTTTCCCTGCATTATACATTCAACGCAGGGACGGAAAAAATCTAGTTGTAACGAACAGCAACACGAGTGGTGCTGCTCACTCCCTGACGAGGCCTCCAGGAACCTGCATAAAACAAGCGTGAATAAGTACAGCAGTATATTATATATCCACAATGTTAAAACAATATATAACGCACCTTCAAACCTAACGGTGCAAAATCGCTTTCTGTCCCATAAAACAGTGGAAAAAAAATTGGTGAAAATAAAGTTTATATTCTCTTTTTACTAGCGTGTTAAAGCCCCCCCTCCCCCTCCTCCTCCCCGCCCTAGTCACTTGTCCAGACAATCTTGAGGCCATTTGATTGGTATTAAGGCGAGATATAGCTTACCATTACCTGCTCCATGTTACCGCCTCGCTCCACGGAACTCTGCCACAGTGTTGACTAGTCCTTCAAATCACCACCAAACTTGAACAGTGACAGTGAAGGTGCCGAGTCTTATGAGCCAAAGGTGAGTTTTATGAGCCATCGGTGAGTTTTGTGAGCCACAGGTGAGTTTTATGAGTCACCGATGAGCTTAGTGAGACGCCAGTGAGTTTTAAGAGCCACCAGAGAGTCCAGGTGGTCAGGTTTATCTGGTTGAGAGGAGTGCTCTTGTGAGACTCTGATCACTGTCAGGGTCGTAGTATATTGCTCCCCTAATGTCCGTAGTGAGATGGTCGTCAACACAATATGAAAGTTACCTGGACCTGTTCCCACCATAAAGGTTTCAGACTGTTCCAGGAGGCTGTTCCAGGAGGCCGTTCTAGGAGGCTGCTTATATTTTCTGGCTGTTGCAGACCATACACACACACACACACTGCTTCTATTTTGCTTTACTCTCTCATCAAATAGCGAAAACTAAGACAATTTTACACACATGAGTTTATGAGACAATGGTGGCCAGTGTTTATATAGATGAGAAGGGATGGCAAATTAACTCAATCTTCTAATGTAAAGTGACGTAACAACCTCGTTTGATCGTGAGTGGTATTGTTAATTGTTTTGAAGCCTCACCTGTACTTGTGTGTCAGGTGTTAATTAGACTGTCCTTGACTTACTGTATACCGCCTGTACCATCTATGTATACCTGAACCCACTATGTATACCTGAACCCACTATGTACACCTGAACCCACTCTGTATACCTGAACCCACTATGTACACCTGAACCCACTCTGTATACCTGAACCCACTATGTACACCTGAACCCACTATGTACACCTGAACCCACTGTACACCTGAACCCACTATGTATACCTGAACCCACTCTGTATACCTGAACCCACTATGTACACCTGAACCCACTGTACACCTGAACCCACTATGTATACCTGAACCCACTATGTATACACCGAGTCATTGTGAACTTGTGTGATGATTTGACTTAATAACTTTGTATGTATAAGTAAAACAACCACGTTATGCAACACTCAGCCCAAGGTGTGGCTCGGGTGGCAGAGACAGACACCAGGTAATTTCACCTGTGTGGCCAGGTTAATTGTCATTAAGTTGGTTACGATTCAGTTTAATTGTGTTTAATCATTCTTAACGTAATTATAAGCAACGGCTAAATGACTTTTGAATTTTTCTACAGATGGCAATTAAAGTTTGTAATGAATAAATTATAAGCTCATTATATAGCATGGGTTAGGCTAGGTTAGGTTAGGTTAGGTTAGGCGTCTCATTATAGCACACCACATTTACCTATCTTGAGACTTATAGGCGAGCTGTGTCTATGTAAGGGATGAATGAAGGTAGAATACAGATTAACTCACATCTTTTCCTACAAGTCATAATAGGAAAAATTCTGTAAACTGATAAATACAGAGTTTTATTTGTTGACTGCATCGTTGTGTAAATGTAAGTTTTTCCTGAAGGGCAATGGAAGATTATTATTATTGTTATTATTATCATAATCATTGCTATTATTACTTCTATTATAAAAAAATATACTACAGCAAAAACCTCAAACACAAGTTATAATACAGGTAATGTGACCCCAGTTGACCCTAATTGACCTAAAGGTGTGCAGGTGAAGTAATCTCCCCCCCCCCCAAAAAAAAAAAAAAAAATAATCAGGACATAATCTTAAATTTTCTGCTAATTTTTGATGAGGTGACAGGAAATAAGTGAAGCAGTCATTACTAACATTCACAACAGCTAGTAAGAACATTTACATGCTGGTGTATATTTGTCAACACACGAGAGACGACGCGACACACTTGAGTGGGTGTTGAAAAGTAACTACTGGTTGTGTCCCTCAGATGAATAAACAATGTATTCGACTTTTATCAGGCAACATTTACTATATTTCTGTGGCTTTATACTTGTTAAATATTTTATAGTTTGGCCAATGTTATTTATTTTTACTCGGTTGTCAGCTTGGGGTGTGTTGTCAGTCTATGGTATGTTGTCAGTATGGGGTACAGCCAGGGGTATGTTGTCAGCCTATGGTACATTGTCAGCTTGAGTATGTTGTCAGTCAGGGATATGTTGTCAGCCTAGTGTCTGAAAAATACCAAAAGAATAGGCATGAATTAACACATGACTAGTCCTAATATCCCACCCGAAGTATAAGGTCACCACCATTACCTTATACTACACACTATCCAGGTGCAGGTACTGTACTCGGCTGAAGCGGGACACTGAACACACAGATGAACACATTACACTGGTCTACTACATTACCAGACACTTGTTGTGGTGTTGGTGCGTAATGGTCTGGTTGGCTAGCTGTTGTGGTACAGTTAACAAGAGTGTATCCCTTTATCCTTGTTGTTGCTGTTATTTAATGGTATTTTTGGTGTCTTTTACGCGCAGTTCCTTGTGTATGGTGTACCGTCCTAATCTGTGTTGTTGTGTCGCAGTTCCATCTAAATTGTGTTTTGATGGAAATAAAATGAACGTGGTTTTAAGTTTTAATTCAGTAAAGCCCACATTTAAATATTCTTATATTGCTTTGTAAAAATATGATATGTTAGTTCGACCATCATATAAAAACTGTCAAAAAATAATGGGAGATATATCATGTGACTGACAAGTAGAACATAAACTGTGTGGTCCGTGTGTGTGTGTGTGTGTGTCAGTATAAAAGATAAAAAAAAAAATAATTGGCACGTCAGTGAGAGAAGGGTGAGCGCCTGTCTGGTAACACTGACCTACGCGGTGGTCAAGCGAGCGCTTTAACCCTCACCTTCACCAGTGATCATCTCTACTGATCATCCGGCCACTTTAACCTTTATCACTAACAACATGATAGTTTTTACCAGATTATATAACGCTTCTGGTCTAGCCTTCGCCACCGTAAAAAGAAAGTAAGAGGAGGTTATTATTGTGCAGCTGACATATGCATTGTCTTATTAGTAGACGACTTTATTCAGCTCAGAGGAGACCCCATACACAAGGGTTAACTTTTGCTCAAAAATAAACAAATATGGCTACCAGATGCTAAGTTATATAAATTTATAAGAAAGCCCAGAACAACAGGTCTATTTTTACATGTGGACAACGCAACACACAACAACTCTACACGGAAAACCACGGTAACGTCAGTGTGTTTACAAACAACTCTTGGTAAGCAGACGCTCCCACGATACAATGTTGGAACTACACCTCGTAATAGATCGCTAAATTGTTTATTTTTTAATCTAGGAACCAACCCAGAGAAGTTTTATTGTGTTTGGTTTTTCTTCTCTTCTGTTCTTAAAATACAAATAATTAGTTAAATGTTGTGGAATGTATCACAGGGGCCTGCCAGACACGATGTTGAAGTGGGATCTGAAGTCATGGAATCACGTACAGATACAAAAACTAAATAAGATTACTATTACCACTTTGTATAAGATGAGAAGTGACGCATTAACCTAAAACCTGGCCAGTTTATTATGCAGCCAACATACACCAGCAGTACGCTATATCAATAAAACATGGCGGTGCGTGGTAAGGTTTCTCAACACTGCGATTCAAATTTAAAGGATTTTTGTTTTTTTTTCATCATATGCGGGACAATTAAAGTCATTAGGTGGTAGAAACTGTTCCATCCACTGAGTTGGCAGCTGGACCGATAATTTTATCTCCAGTACACAATGACACAATGTAAACCAAATGTGACGTCAGTGTTACGTAAATACGACATGCTCTCTTGTAGATGTTATTCTTCTTATCCAGCCTGTGTACTGAGCCACCTGCAGCCTACCCAAACTAAGTGTTTTTGTTTCGGCATAAGAATGAAGGAAATTGCAGCAGCGAGTCAATTGGTTCATACTAGGCAGACCTGTCTACACCCAACCACCATCACTAATGTTTGAAGCTTCTCAACGAGTTCTAGTTAATGTTAGTGTTTGGTTAATTTGTTCCACTCACCCACAACATTATTTCCAGCACAATTTATCTTTTATGAACTGAAATATAAATTTGTCTAAGTAAAACCATCGCTTCGTGTTCAATGTTGGTTTTTTAACATAAATTTTATTTATTATGAATTATTATGACTATTATTTTTTATTATTATTATTATTATTATTATTATTACATTTTCGCCCCCCAGGCCCCGATGTGGGTTAGTGACCTGTGTCCGGGTGGGCTAATCCCCGTAAAAAAAAGAAGTACCCTCGTTATATCACCTTTATTCAACCCCATCTTCCATTTATACACTTGCATCACCCCCCCCCCCCTACTCTACGTCTGTCACTCCAAATAATACAAAATTCAGTATAGGCTCAAGGTCCCAAATGCCCGGGATTAACCTTGTCATCCTCTTCTGAAGGAACAAGAAGCTTACTAAGGAACGCTGAAGATCTAAACTGTTATCAGCAACACTCTAGGGCCCGGAGGGGAGGGGGGGGGGGGGGATATATCGGCACTGTTGCTTTAAGTTCAAATTTTAAGAAATTTATTTTGATTTGCGGCAGCGGCCCACTGGAGGCCATATGCCAGGCACTTCTTTCTACATCAATTATATTCTATTTTTATCTATCAAAATATAACTTAAAGATGCTAAATAAATATCTGGCATCATTTTAGTCTTTTTAGAAGTTAGTAAACATGTCTCACTGTGTTCTGGCTCCTTACAGCAGACAACTTTAAAATATTTAGAACAATGACTCTAGCCCATCCATTCTCGTTCCGTTTCTGGTGCTGTGGCTTGCTGGTGAGCACCTACATATTACTGCTAAATTATGGTAATGCCTTCCTTAAGCTGCTGTAGCACACACACACTCACGTACACACACTCATATACACACACACACACACACACACACACACACGTACACACACTCATATACACACTCATATACACACACACACACACACACACACACTCTCTCTCTTTGTATACATTAAGAACGAATCTCTCAGAGCTGGAAACACAAGCCCACCAAAAGTGTTGCAGAGTTCTTGACAAAAACTTGTTCCCTCCCTCACAAAGCAACTCACGTAGACTGTATATATTACTAAACGGAGGGAAAAAACTATGAAATATATAATTATAACGAAAGAATTTGATATAATGAAGGGATATGATATATAATTAATGTCATTTACATATATTTCATGAAGAATTACTATAATACGTATATAAGTACTTCAATATTCACTAAATCAGTTCATGAACAACAAACTTCAACAAAAATAATATTCTTTGTGTTCAGTCATGAGGTAATTACATGACAAAGGTAAGTGAATGACGGCCCAGGTACCAGAAGCCACAGTCATGCACACGTAACCTCCAGTCATGAACCAAGATAACACACGTAACCTCCAGTCATGAACCAAGATAACAGACGTAACCTCCAGTCATGAACCAAGATAACAGACGTAACCTCCAGTCATGAACCAAGATAACAGACGTAACCTCCAGTCATGAACCAAGATAACAGACGTAACCTCCAGTCATGAACCAAGATAACAGACGTAACCTCCAGTCATGAACCAAGATAACAGACGTAACCTCCAGTCATGAACCAAGATAACAGACGTAACCTCAGTCATGAACCAAGATAACAGACGTAACCTCCAGTCATGAACCAAGATAACAGACGTAACCTCGAGTCATGAACCAAGATAACAGACGTAACCTCCAGTCATGAACCAAGATAACAGACGTAACCTCCAGTCATGAACCAAGATAACAGACGTAACCTCGAGTCATGAACTAAGATAACAGACGTAACCTCAGTCATGAACCAAGATAACAGACGTAACCTCGAGTCATGAACCAAGATAACAGACGTAACCTCCAGTCATGAACCAAGATAACAGACGTAACCTCGAGTCATGAACCAAGATAACAGACGTAACCTCCAGTCATGAACCAAGATAACAGACGTAACCTCCAGTCATGAACCAAGATAACAGACGTAACCTCAGTCATGAACCAAGATAACAGACGTAACCTCCAGTCATGAACCAAGATAACACACGTAACCTCAGTCATGAACCAAGATAACAGACGTAACCTCAGTCATGAACCAAGATAACAGACGTAACCTCCAGTCATGAACCAAGATAACAGACGTAACCTCCAGTCATGAACCAAGATAACAGACGTAACCTCCAGTCATGAACCAAGATAACAGACGTAACCTCCAGTCATGAACCAAGATAACAGACGTAACCTCCAGTCATGAACCAAGATAACAGACGTAACCTCCAGTCATGAACCAAGATAATAGACGTAACCTCCAGTCATGAACCAAGATAACAGACGTAACCTCCAGTCATGAACCAAGATAACACACGTAACCTCCAGTCATGAACCAAGATAACAGACGTAACCTCCAGTCATGAACCAAGATAACAGACGTAACCTCGAGTCAGGAACCAAGATAACAGACGTAACCTCCAGTCATGAACCAAGATAACAGACGTAACCTCCAGTCATGAACCAAGATAACAGACGTAACCTCAGTCATGAACCAAGATAACAGACGTAACCTCCAGTCATGAACCAAGATAACAGATGTAACCTCCAGTCATGAACCAAGATAACATTCTGTATTATCTATCTATCGTCACACTTCAGTATTATCTATCGTCACACTCGGCATAATCTATCGTCACTTTTAGCCTACAGAAATAACTCAGTAAGGGCAAAAAGCTGAGTCAGTCAAGTCAGCTCATCAGCGTAACTGATCTTTAGCGGACAGTGAAGGTCAGCCAGGTGTGCCGCCCACTTTACTGTTGTTGTGCCGCCCACCTTACTGTTGCTGTGCCGCCCACCTTACTGTTGTTGTGCCGCCCACCTTACTGTTGTTGTGCCACCCACCTTACTGTTGTTGTGCCGCCCATCTTACTGTTGTTGTGCCGCCCACCTTACTGTTGTTGTGCCACCCACCTTACTGTTGTTTTGCCGCCCATCTTACTGTTGTTGTGCCGCCCATCTTACTGTTGTTGTGCCGCCCACCTTACTGTTAGTGTGCCGCCCACACTCCTAATCTTCACCCACACACCTGGGCCACCTCTCCAGGTTATTGGACTTAAGACAGTTGTTAAGGCTGTGAACGAGCGATTGCAACATGGTGTATACTTGGTATCAGAGGTCTCTCTCACACACACACACACACACACACCTTCAGGGAGCGGAGATAAGTGCGTAATACAAATAATAAATAAAGCAGCCAACGCAGATGAGGTATACACTGAAGGGTGAGGGTTTTAATATATACATCTTGAGCCGTGTTGTTGTTGTTGCCTCTCTTGGTCTCGATTCACCAGACCTCTAGGTGAGTGAGTTTACTGTGTGTGTGTGATAGACTTTCTTCTGAAGTTCATGTAAGTATCGATATTTCGTATTAATTAATGGGAGATAATTTATGCCCGAGTGAGCACCTTATACTGTGGAAATTTTGTTAATATTGGGAAGAGTACGGATTTTAATTAGAGCGTCATCATCATCATCATCATCATCATCATTATTGTTGTTGGTACACGTGATTACTTGCTGGCGTCTGTCCCGGGTGCTCTTCCAATTTATTATTACAGAGTAGGAATCGGGTATTACAATAAACTCATACGTAAGAGTTCCAAGCAGTCTCTTATCTAACAAGACAGAGTCGCTGCCCCCTGAGGTAATCAAAAGTTACACATCTATCGATATTTTACTGCCAGTTATTGAGATAATATTTGGAACTACCTGATTCCAGTCATCCACCTCACTGTTAATTACTCTCAGGTAAAGACATATTACATTAAAAAAAATAATATAACTATGTCATGAATTAATATTATAACAAAACATTAAAATACAAAGTATAATTAAGTAAAAATATGTCATAAAATGTTAGAATAATTTTTCTTAGTTTTCCGGTTACCAAAGAAAAGTAAAAACTTGTGTTCAGTGAAGGACGCGAGCAAGGCAGCTTCCTGTCTTTGTGTAACTCAGCACCAAACTTGCCTAAATAACACGACGATGGCCCCCCTCCCTCCCTCCCTACCACCCCAGCGTGTACTGAGCTATAGTTAATGATACGAGCGAGGATGTGTGTTTGTGTGTGTGGGTGGGGGGGGGGGGGGTGAGAGAACATACCACAACACGTACACTACAACAATGTTTACACACACACACACACACGCACACACACACACGTGGGATTATACCTGGGAGAACTTGAAGCAAATGACCTACAATAGTTCCTTAGAGCTTCTTAATAAATTAGGTAGAATACACGACCCCTGTACGATGTAGTGGTGTGTAGGGATGTTGAACTGACTCACCCACAACGAGAGAGAACGGTATGCCTTGAGGTGTAGTCTCAGGTGTATGTCGTCTTGTCCTCTTCACTACTAACCTAACCTAACCATGCCCAATAAATATACTCGGCACAATGGTACAGTACTGCTTTGTTCAGTGGTTCAATGGTTCAGTGGTTTGATAATTCAGTGGTTCGATGGTTGAGTGGTTCGATTGTTGAGTGGTTCGATGGTTGAGTGGTTCGACGGTTGAGTGGTTCGATGGTTGAGTGGTTCGATGGTTGAGTGGTCCGATGGTTTAGTGGTCCGATGGTCCATTTATACTGTGCAGTGGACAGAACCTTCGGCTTATTCCATGAAAATATTTATTCAAGGCATAACTTTAATATTCATGTTAGATTTGAGGTATTGATCACTTCCGTACACGTGATGGTGGATGCTGTAGAAGAGTGAGGGCCGCCGCATCGTCTGTGTTCTGGACTAAATGACAAAACGTATAAAAGTGAAAGGATTAACTTGAACACTTTGTAGCAACGACAAGGTTTAGGGTAGGGTAGGTTAGGTTAGGTTAGGTTTAGGGTAGGTTAGGTTAGGTTCAGGCCGTTCGAGGATATATCACGTGTTTGACTTTAGGTACACTCACGGTTTCTATCTTTTAGTTTTATCTCGTTTGTTTATGAAAGGGTTGTAGGTGACGTCACAGAGGAGTTGTTTATTTTGATAAGGACGGCCCACTAGGGAGAGTTTTTGTCCACTAATACCGAGGTTTTGACACCAACTGCTAATCAAAGCATTTTACTGAGGCTCTGACACACACACACACACACACACACACACACACACACACACACGGAAAAGTCCAGGCTGGGGATATTGTTTATTGTTTCCTGTATACAACCAAAGTAATGTTCGATACCATAATTATACCTTAATTACTGCTTGTTAATTACACTTAATAAAACTGTGCAGTGATCACTCTTTCACAGGTTATAACAACAATCACTATTCACAACAAAGTCACTACTCACAACACAGTCACTATTCACAACAAAGTCACTATTCACAACACAGTCACTATTCACAACACAGTCACTATTCACAACACAGTCACTATTCACAACACAGTCACTATTCACAACAAAGTCACTATTCACAACACAGTCACTATTCACAACACAGTCACTATTCACAACACAGTCACTATTCACAACACAGTCACTATTCACAACAAAGTCACTATTCACAACACAGTCACTATTCACAACACAGTCACTATTCACAACACAGTCACTATTCACAACACAGTCACTATTCACAACAAAGTCACTATTCACAACACAGTCACTATTCACAACAAAGTCACTATTCACAACACAGTCACTATTCACAACAAAGTCACTATTCACAACACAGTCACTACTCACAACACAGTCACTATTCACAACAAAGTCACTATTCACAACAAAGTCACTACTCACAACACAGTCACTATTCACAACACAAACAAAGTGAAAATCATTAATTCCCTAAACAATAAACGCTCACAGAACCACTGACCAAATATTCATAAAAAAAAAAGAAGTTCCTGAGCATCAGATAAAGTTGGGCACCACAATTACTCGGTGATTTATGGATGGCAATGAGAAAATGTATTGTTTATATATTTTCACATATTAGATGGAAGACGACAGATGTAAGACAGGAGAATAAACAGACGATAGAACACCGGGAAAAGCACTTGGGGGAGGCAAAGAGTGGGAGAGGGGTGAAGAGTGGGATAGGGGCGAAGAGTGAGGGGGAGGGGGCCGGGTGAAGAGTGGGATAGGGGTGAAGAGTGGGATAGGGGCGAAGAGTGAGGGGGAGGGGGGGCGAAGAGTGGGGAGGCGATCTCTATCCATATCTAAACCTGGTGAGTCTTAGTGGCTCTTATGCCTTATCGTACACAAGAACATTACTGCTGCATCGGTACAGCAGGTTCTGTTTTAGGAATACAGTCGATGTTTTATCTACCAAAGCGGCTGGAAAGATATTGGTGTTATAGAAATGAAACTGAGGAATTCAAGACACAAACACAAGTTCCATAAGGTGAAAAACAAAACAAAACTAACATACACACTGATGAACACAATACTTATACAACGCAGTCAATAGATGTGTGTGAGAGAGAGAGAGAGAGAGAGAGAGAGAGAGAGAGAGAGAGAGAGAGAGAGAGAGAGAGAGAGAGAAATAAAAACATGAAGATTCCACTCACTGTTGACTTTACTAACTTCAAGAAAAAATGGACTTCGAGGATGGCAGTGAGGACAGACTCGAGTGTTACGGGTTTAGATTTAGCAGAACATGACGGTCAAGAAGAAGCATCATCACTCTCCTCTGGGTTGGATTGATCACTGCCTCGTTAGATACAGTAGTTCTAAGACAAAGATGAACTGGACCAGGGATGAGGGAGTTACATAATAGCTAAGTGTTCAAGAAGATATAGTTGAGATACAGTGGAATACTTCTACAAAAAGAACTTGTATCAACAGTGTAAAAAGTTCATTTCAAGTAAGATCGTAACGCCAGGATGAAACCGGAAAAGTATTACCACACTAACTAAGGCGACACTTCCAGCCTTCAGAGAGAAGCAACAGACGCTGGCAAAGATTTACTAAAACGAGGAAACCTGGGAAGTAAAAGAGAATTTGCAAGGTGGAGAAATAAAATTCGAAAGTCTACAAGAAAAATGAACAGAGTTGTGGATGACTCGTGAGGAAGAGACCCCATCAAGTGTAGCCAAGACCTAAGAGAAAGTCGATGTCTTGTTACATTTCTTGTCAAGTGTATTACAAAAGACCAAGAGTCTCAACTACTAACATTTTCCTCCTGAGTAACTTCAAAAGGAACCATCGCACCAGTTACTCATTACGGCAGTCACATTATAACCCCGTGACGATAAATCCTGAAAAATCCTTAAAACATTGAAGTGTATTAAAGATTCCTGGAAGATATACACAATTTAATACAAAGACCATCGTTAACTGTGATCCTTTTAACAGGTTCCGAACTGGCAAACTACCGGACGACTGGAAACAATAGAGATAATTACTCAATTACAGTCTTACAAATTTAATTATGGGTTGTATCGTTGTTCATGTGAGGGACAGACACCTATACATAAATGCTAGATTCTTAAGATTTTTCTCAGCAAGGCAAACTTTTTTTTTTTTTTAATTCTTTGATTGTCTTTTGCTCTGATACTCCAACACTGTTTTCTTTTCTCTCAAATAATGGTCGACACACACACACACACACACACACACACTCCTCCTCTTAGATCATCACTTCTATATCATTCACTTTACGTATCTCTCCTGCCAGCCACCACCACAGTCTGCCTCCCCCACCTCTGTTACTCTGCCTCCATGTCTGAATGTCTTTCTTCCTTAACATGTCTGTATCTCCTGCTGCACATAGTCTCATTTTTATTCTATGGTACGTCAGACATACTCACATACAACAACACTCACACCATTGTACAGACGCTCTCATACACAATGATATATGGTACATACAAATTGAATAGCTGGAACAATACACACATTGTATACCTGTGTCATCAGCAAGTGCATAATACATCAAAGCAAAAACAAGATACTGTAACTTCTATTTAAAACAAAAATGCATAACGATGTTTAAATTATATGTGAAAACTTCTCAACATTATTAAGTTTAGTTCAGTGTTGTGAAGTATTGTGTTGAAGAAATTGTGAATAGAGTCTTACAAACACTTGCATTAACTTAATAGTAAACATTTATATTCATGGGGGAGACTTTAGTCTAGGTAAATTGAACTGGAACCCTAAAGATGTTACTATTATGTATGCAAATTGTGTCCCGGAAACTTGTATACCAGAGGATGGTGTTTTGGTGAGCAGTACGGGTGCTCCTGCTAACAGTTCCACCACTCCAATATTGATGTTTTTTTACCCCTAATTACTGAGATAACACTAATGACGCCCCATGGAGGACTGGCGGCACACAATGAAGGAAATATTTAATATTTCGTAGATTTTTTCCCACATTTTTCTACAAGTCAATAAATAAGATTTGTTTTTTCAATTTCCTCAACTGAAGACTCGAGCAATACAATATATGCAAAATTTCTGAAACTTTTCCACCGAGAACTTGTAAAACTTTTATTGTATAACGAGTGTCTGCATGTTGGCCCAGATTTAAATAAGTCACTCCGAGAGCCAATGTTTTGCTTCCTAGCCCGGGTAAGCCAAAGCTGATCCACGTGACGTCACAGGGAGCTCCCATCTTAGCGGGTCAAATAATAATAAATAATAAGAGCAAGTTAAAGCTTCGTTGGTCTTGAGACTCTCTTGCCTACCACGCACCTAACCTAACCTAACCTAGCCTAACCTAACCACACCACACGGTTGGTTCTTAGTCAGACTGTTACTTGGTGATTTTACTCCGAGCGACGGTCAGGGGAGGGTGTAGGGTGAGGGGGAAGGTGTCAGGGGATGGGATGGGGGGTGAGGGAGGTGTGTCTGAAGGGTGGGGGACTGGTGTTGTGTGGGAGGGGGGGGGGTGTACTCCAATCTCCAGAGCCCAGACTGGTGATTGACTGGACCAACTTGAGTACAGTACGACCATTCCTGTACTGTACGCTGCTTATGGCCACGAGAGGTCAAGTGGGGTCAACAGAGTTTAAACTGAATTAAGGAGCTAAGGATGAAATCAGTGGGGAGTGTGGTCAGTAGTGTGTTAGCTGAGAGGATGTTGTACTGACCAACTCAGTTTATTGTACGTGATGTGAACTTAACACTGCCACCTGGTAGACTGTGGTAGCGTTGGTAGTGTGGTATTGTGGTAGTGTTGGTAGTGTGGTAGTGTGGGTAGTGTGGTAGTGTTGGTAGTGTGGTAGTGTGGTAGTGTTGGTAGTGTGGTAGTGTGGTAGTGTGGTACTGTGGTAGTGTTGGTAGTATGGTAGTGTGGGTAGTGTGGTATTGTGGTAGTGTGGGTAGTGTGGTACTGTGGTAGTGTTGGTTATGTGGTAGTGTTGGTAGTGTGGTAGTGTTGATAGTGTGGTATTGTGGTAGTGTGGTAGTGTTGGTAGTGTGGTACTGTGGTAGTGTTGAGAGTGTGGTAGTGTTGATAGTGTGGTAGTGTGGTAGTGTTGGTAGTGTGGTACTGTGGTAGTGTTGGTAGTGTGGTATTGTGGTAGTGTGGTATTGTGGTAGTGTTGGTAGTGTGGTATTGTGGTAGTGTTGATAGTGTGGTATTGTGGTAGTGTTGATAGTGTGGTAGTGTTGATAGTGTGGTATTGTGGTAGTGTGGTATTGTGGCAGTGTGGTATTGTGGTAGTGTTGATAGTGTGGTATTGTGGTAGTGTTGATAGTGTGGTAGTGTGGGTAGTGTGGTAGAGTACATACAGTGGTAGTGTGGTAGAGTACATACAGTGGTAGTGCATAATAAACAGTACATACGCGATAGTTAAATTGTTTACAGAGGCTCGTTACCCAATCCCGATATAGTTAAAACCCACCTCATACCACCAGCTGGCTTCTCTACCGTACCATATTGCTGAAACACTATAATTTTTGTATACGATATAACTATAGCCTATGATAGTAAGTATATTGTATAATGTTCACTGTTAGAATTATAGTACTGTATTATAATTGGTCTTAATGATGTTTCTATAGTTATTTGAGGAGGGTGAGGTCAAGAGCCGACATCCAGGGCTAGTGCAAGGCTAGTAGCTATCACTAGTTCAGTACATAACATTATCGCTTTTTAGTCACACACACACACACACGTCTGGCCATCACTCTGTCAGCTACAGTATACAGGAATAACTAAGCACTAATTCTATTGCCTTTTGTGTGTTTTTTTTTTATTAAAGATAGTCCCAGATAGTACTTGTAAGACAGTCTCTCTCTCTCTCTCTCTCTCTCTCTCTCTCTCTCTCTCTCTCTCTCTCTCTCTCTCTCTCTCTCTCCATTTCATCACCTTATTCATTTTTCTCTCTCCCTCTTTAGACCTTGTTAAGCCCCTTCTATTCCTCTCAATAGTAACCTCTTCCATCTCTTCTCCCTCCTCTTCTTTCAACCTCAACATCCTCCTCTTACTGTCTTCCACCTTCTTTAGCATTCCTCCTCTTCTTCCCCCCCCCCCCCCCACCTTCTCTCGGCCCCTCACCATAAGTTACACACAGCTCTTGAGGTGGAAAGATGGTCAGGCAGAATGTAAACAAGAGCGCCCACGTTACCCCCAGCAGGTTGACCCCAGACTCAGTGATGTCTTACCTGCCTTACTACTGCCCCCCTTCCTCCTCCATCTCTTCCTACTGCTCCCCTTCCTCCTCCATCTCTTCCTACTGCTCCCCTTCCTCCTCCATCTCTTCCTACTGCTCCCCTTCCTCCTCCATCTCTTACTACTGCCCCCCTTCCTCCTCCATCTCTTCCTACTGCTCCCCATCCTTCTCCATCTCTTCCTACTGCTCCCCATCCTCCTCCATCTCTTCCTACTACTCCCCTTCCTCCTCCATCTCTTCCTACTGCTCCCCTTCCTCCTCCATCTCTTCCTACTGCTCCCCTTCCTCCTCCATCTCTTCCTACTGCTCCCCTTCCTCCTCCATCTCTTCCTACTGCCCCCCTTCCTCCTCCATCTCTTCCTACTGCCCCCCCCAACCTCCTCCATCTCTTCCTACTGCTCCCCTTCCTCCTCCATCTCTTCCTACCGCCCCCCTTCCTCCTCCATCTCTTCCTACTGCTCCCCTTCCTCCTCCATCTCTTCCTACTGCTCCCCTTCCTCCTCCATCTCTTCCTACTGCTCCCCTTCCTCCTCTATCTCTTCCTACTGCTCCCCTTCCTCCTCTATCTCTTCCTACTGCTCCCCTTCCTCCTCTATCTCTTCCTACTGCTCCCCTTCCTCCTCTATCTCTTCCTACTGCTCCCCTTCCTCCTCCATCTCTTCCTACTGCTCCCCTTCCTCCTCCATCTCTTCCTACTGCTCCCCTTCCTCCTCCATCTCTTCCTACTGCTCCCCTTCCTCCTCCATCTCTTCCTACTGCTCCCCTTCCTCCTCCATCTCTTCCTACTGCTCCCCTTCCTCCTCCATCTCTTCCTACTGCTCCCCTTCCTCCTCCATCTCTTCCTACTGCTCCCCTTCCTCCTCTATCTCTTCCTACTGCTCCCCTTCCTCCTCTATCTCTTCCTACTGCTCCCCTTCCTCCTCCGTCTCTTCCTACTGCTCCCCTTCCTCCTCCATCTCTTCCTACTGCTCCCCTTCCTCCTCCATCTCTTCCTACTGCTCCCCTTCCTCCTCCATCTCTTCCTACTGCTCCCCTTCCTCCTCTATCTCTTCCTACTGCTCCCCTTCCTCCTCCATCTCTTCCTACTGCTCCCCTTCCTCCTCCATCTCTTCCTACTGCTCCCCTTCCTCCTCCATCTCTTCCTACTGCTCCCCTTCCTCCTCCATCTCTTCCTCCTGCTCCCCTTCCTCCTCCATCTCTTCCTACTGCTCCCCTTCCTCCTCCAACTCTTCCTACTGCTCCCCTTCCTCCTCCATCTCTTCCTACTGCTCCCCTTCCTCCTCCATCTCTTCCTACTGCTCCCCTTCCTCCTCCATCTCTTCCTACTGCCCCCCTTCCTCCTCCATCTCTTCCTCCTTCCCCATCTCTTTCTCCTCCTCCTCCTCTTCGTCGTAGGTAGACTAATATCGCCTATGACTTGGGTAGATGTTATTTAGTCAGTTGGAAATAGGCGTCTGTCTGTCTGTCTGTCTGTCTGTCTGTCTGTCTGTCTGTCTGTCTATGTCTGTCTGTCTGTCACTCATACACTCCTTTCAACCTACCCCTCTGTACCTCTTCACACACACACACACACACACACACACACACACACAGAGGCCATCGTTTATAATTCTGAGAAGGGTTAGCGAAATTTGTGGCTTCCTTCCGTGGCCAAGTCGTGTTATACATTGTCAGGCGCTCATCTCTTTGAAGAAATGTGTGTGTATATATATGTGTGTGTGTGTGTGTGTGTGTGTGTGTGTGTGTGTGTGTGTGTGTTATACATTAAATGGTCTATCAGTTTGTAGTCTTTCTCGAAAAATGTGAAAAAGGGCAGAAAGGGAAGATGGAAGTAGGGAATAGGAGGGGGGAGGAGGAGAGAAGGATGAGTAAAGAGGGATGAGAAGGAGAACGTAGGAAGAGTGGAGTGAGTAGGATAGGACGGAGGGATAAGAAGGAGGGACAGAGGAGGAGGGAAGGAAGAGGGAAAGAGGACGAAGGAAATACGAAGAAAAGATGAGGGAAGATGAAGAGGAAGAGAAGGAGAGAAACTTACAAAGAAAAACCCCTCATTATTTGTCATGTTATCATTTGGTGTAATTGCCTGATAATATAACTTTTCCATGTTTTATCCTCCTTCCATTCCTCCCGTCCTATCCTCCTTTCATTCCTCCCGTCCTTTCCTCCTCCCATTCCTCCCGTCCATTCCTCCCGTCTATCTCTCCCTCCCGACTTACACCATACAAAACGTACACACAATATTCTAAATGGTTCACGTGTAAAGGTCACATATCAACGTCATCCTGGTACTAAAAATGTTCGCTATAATTATCATTTTTTTAATAGCTTGCCAATATTTTATGGTTTGGGGGGGGGGGGGGGGGACATTTTGCGGTGTTTCGCTGAGTCACGGTCGGGATATTCGCCAAAAGGGGGTTTGAAATTTCTTTGGCTTCACAGATGCAGATTACTAGTAACTGCACAGGAATAGGGTTTCCTCCTACACACACACACACACACACACACTCCTGCAGATCTCAGTGTTACACCCTTAGCCTCTCAGTTACACAGTCCCCTACAGCTCTCTTATCGCCCTCTCACACCCTTCTCTTTAACACCTCTCATCTCCCTCTCACTTCTCCCTAATGTCTCTATTTCAGCTTCGTCCTTCCAACACAGAGCGTTGTCTTATGGTAAATTAACCGTGCTTTATTCTGGCAGGTCCTACAGCTTGAGGTACAGTGTGTGTGTGTGTGTTCAGGACGATCGTTCGTGACAGTGAGGCGTTGCTGCAAACACTCAAAACGTTTTGTAATTGTGGATGACATCTTGATCTGCCTAACATTATTTGTCTGTCTGGTCGTTTCTTAACTATTGCCTATGTTGTAATGTAGTTTACTGTACGTAGATGACAGACCATGATGACATATATAACTACGTAGCTGAGTGGCCGTGAGGAACAAAATATAACCAAGATTTAAGTGAAAGACACGAGTGATGTCCACAAGAAAGAAAACGAAATACTTTAGAAAATCAAAACCCAACAGCGTAAACTAAACTAAATTAATATATCCAATTATAACGAAGATTTCCAGAAAGAAAACTTACATTACCGTGAATCTCTACAAGTAAAACAGAAAGTTAATGGTTTTTCAATGTTCTGGGTCAGGGAGCAGTAAGAGGCAGGTATTAGCAGCCTACAAAATGCGACTTGGGACGTTCCTGAGAGCACAAAGGTAATCCATCGTGCGGTAACAAGACTCGAGGCCAAGGGAGTGATGCCGACAGACTTACAAGGGGGGGAAGGTCTTGAAGCGCCTTAGTAGAACAGGAAATATATTGAAGTCTGAGGTCATGTTACCTTATACCAAGAACATAAGTCTCACGTGAAGATTAGGCACCCTAGCTTAGTTTACGTGATAATTAAACACTAACCTAACCCTAACATACCTTAACCTAATCTAACGCTAACCTAATTTAACCTGACCTGACCAAACTAAATCAGATTTAACCTAACCTAACTTAACGCTAACCTAACCTAACCTAACCTAACCTTATGAAGAAAAACAAACAACTTAGTAAAGATAGTTGACCTCAGCCATCACATACTGGAGAGAGAGAGAGAGAGAGAGAGAGAGAGAGAGAGAGAGAGAGAGAGAGAGAGAGAGAGAGAGAGAGAGAGAGAGAGAGAGAGAGAGAGAGAGAGAGAGATTGCCTGAATGGAAGATTGAATTTGAATAAGGAGAAAGCCAATAGGGATATGCAGGATAAGGTGAATGATAGAGTGTGTGTGAACGTCTTGGATGGGGACTGTGAGCGTGAATGATAGAGTGTGTGTGAGTGTGAATGATAGAGTGTGTATGTGTGTGTGTGTGAATGATAGAGTGTGTGTGTGTGTGTGTGTGAATGATAGAGTGTGTGTGTGTGTGAATGATAGCGTGTCTGAGTGTGAATGATAGTGTGTATGTGTGTGTGAATGATAGTGTGTATGTGTGTGTGAATGATAGTGTGTGTGTGTGTGTGTGTGTGTGTGTGTGTGTGTGTGTGTGTGTGTGTGTGTGTGTGTGTGTGTGAACGTCTTGAAGGGGGAATGTGGAGTGTTAGGAATTATTAACTATGGGCGCTACTCATAATTAACTGAAGTAACTACCTCATAACTCAGTCATTAACAGCGACCCTCACAGGACACACTGCATGACATACGTTTAGCTGTAGTATCGTCTTTGTTTACTGAAGCAAGAGTCGAATAGTTTCAAAGAAGTTTAT
>CAUDMG010003623.1:95000-162500 GCA_958450375.1 Homarus gammarus
CTTTATTTTCCTCTCTTAGATACTACCCCCCCCCCTTCCCTTCCTTCCCTCACTACCCCCTTCCCTCACTACCCCCCTTCCCCCACTACCCCCTCTTCCCTTACTATCCCCCCTTCCCTCACTACACCCCCTTCCCTCACTACCCCCCCTTCCCTCACTACACCCCCTTCCCTCACTACCCCCCTTCCCCCACTACCCCCTCTTCCCTTACTATCCCCCCTTCCCTCACTACCCCTCCTTCCCTCACTACCCCCCCTTCCCTCACTACACCCCCTTCCCTCACTACCCCCTCTTCCCTCACTACCACCACCCCTCCCTCACAACCACCATCCGACATGAGATTATTACTGCTTGGATGAAATTTTTTTTACCGACACTGTGTCTGATCAGTAGCGGCTGAAATCTTACTAATGTTTATGGTACTGACCTTCAGGAAATGTTGGATGTTTATTGAGGTCTATGATGATTGTGTTTACAGAATCCCTTGATGTTTGTGTTTATAGAATCATATGATATTTGTGTTTAAAGACTATCCCTTGAGGAAGTGACTCAACCTAAACCTGGGTACGAGGATCCATCTTTCCCAGCACATAACATTTATTCTTCTGCTGTGACATTTTACCTGACAAGGGACTCGGTACATAATACATCAAGAACGGCTGTGATGCGTGATGCGCTCTTGACAATTCCACCTGCAAGTGTTTCTCAGCGATCCTCCCGGGAAATACAATGATGTGTAGAGAATGATGGAGTATAAACATGTATTACTTGTAAAACTTCCTCATGGGGTCTCTGTCAGCCTGAACATCAAAGAACATAGTGAAAGCAAACATGAAGGTCGTAAATACAAACATCAATGAACATCGAAAACACAAACTCTAAAGGATTTGGTAAACACAAACACCAATGGACACCTTTAAACACACACACACACACACAAAAAAACAAAAAAAAACAATGGGACACAAATAAAAAAACCCGAAAAAAACAGGGAATTTCGGAAACACAAAAACATCACGAGACTTGGTAAACATCCTTAACACGTCTGACACCGAAGGCTGCAGACCCCCCTAGGCGCTGCTCCAGCCATCCTCCTCTTCACTAAATCCAAGACTCAACTGGGCTCCTTGGCCAAAGATTTTATGTTCAGGTGGCCAACCCCAGGCGGCTACCTTCTCTTTCCTTACGACTCTTGGCACAGCATGAGAGAGAGAGAGAGAGAGAGAGAGAGAGAGAGAGAGAGAGAGAGAGAGAGAGAGAGAGAGAGAGAGAGAGAGAGAGAGAGAGAGCTTGTACTCACGTGTTACGACTGAGATAGAATGACTGAACGCGGAGTGAACGCAGATGATCTAGGGTATTATACGTTCATAAGTGAGAGAAGTAAACGCTACTGAGTGAAATGGGTGTGAACGTTGGCAGATCGAAAGGACTGAACACTGCTGGGATGGTTGAAAGGAATGAACGCTGAGATATTGATCCTTGGCGTGTGTGTGTGTGTGTGTGTGTGTGTGTGTGTGTGTGTGGACAAGGCATCTTCAAGTTTTCAGTATGCACATGCCAGATTCGACCACTATGTTATTGACGTTCCACTAAATTAAAGGTCACATTTTAAGTGGCCACACACGTTCATCAGTGGCCATGGTGATGGTAACATGACCAAGGGACTTTACTTCTATGGTTTACCGTATATATGGGCGTGTAATTTCATACATGGCCCCTACATAGTGTAACCCGACTAAGTTATTGATCCGATCCTAACCTAACCTAACCTAACCTGACCTGACCTGACCTAACCTGACCTAACCTAACCTAACCTTTAAATAATCTAACTTCAACAAGCTTATAAGTAACCCAATTTAATCTGACCCCACTTAACTCTAACATAACTTATACTAAAATTCAAGTAACCCAACTTTATTAAACTTTAAGTAACCCAACTTGATCTATGGTTAAGAGAGAGAGAGAGAGAGAGAGAGAGAGAGAGAGAGAGAGAGAGAGTATCAACGCTCAATGTCTCATATTGACCAGAATATCCCCGTCCTCCTGCACTTCATCAGCTGCCTGGCCTAACACTTACCAATATTAGTTCACTCCGGTCATTAAACAATCGTTGGAATACGTAATGATTATATTTCCGGGTATAAACATAAAAATAAAATGATCTTAATCCATATTAGATATTAACAAAGCGACTATAATGTTAGAAATTGAAAAGAATAGAATGTAATACGTCTTTCTTCTCGTGATATTTACAGAAATTATTTGATAATTAAATAAAAATACGAAAAAAATAGGAAGAGGGTCAAAGATAGTGGCCTTGTGGTAAGTCTATCCTGCACTGTTCAACACATTATGAACTTATTACCTAAAAACAATACACTTTACTGCCATGACTCACCATATCAACAAACACAATTCCTTCTCATACTACTGTCGTGAAGGATACTCTCTCTCTCTCTCTCTCTCTCTCTCTCTCTCTCTCTCTCTCTCTCTCTCTCTCTCTCTAGCGAAGGTCTTGAAACTGTTATGTCCTCGTAGTCGTAATTTTCATAATAATGTGATTGCCACCGAAATTAGTAACACAAAAGTGATTTGCCCGTGTGTGTGTGTGTGTGTGTGTGTGTGTGTGTGTGTGTGTGTGTGTGTGAATCACTAAACTGTCCCTTGGTGATGTGTTGGGAGAGTGAGACCATCTGTGTGTGAGAGTGAGTGTGAGAGCTGGGAGTGTGAGAGCTGGGAGTGTGAGAGTGTTGTCTATGTAGGAAAGGTCAGGTGAGGAGATTCAGTTAAGTTTGGCATGACACACACACACACACACACACACACACACGGCGTGATTACCACTTGTGTACGGGTCCCACTCTGAGCTGAATAAAATCGTCTGGTTTTGGCCAAATAAAATATTAAAAGTGTCGTCCCTGTAGTGAAGGTGTTAGTGGAGATAGTCTACTGACGGAGATAGTATACTGACGGAGATAGTCTACTGACGGAGAGAGTCTACTGATGGAGATAGTCTACTGAGGAGATGTCTACTGACGGAGAGAGTCTACTGACGGAGATAGTCATCTGACGGAGATAGTCTACTGGCGGAGAGAGTCTACTGACGGAGATAGTCTACTGACGGATATAGTCTACTGACGGAGAGAGTCTACTGACGGAGATAGTCTACTGGCGGAGAGAGTCTACTGACGGAGATAGTCTACTGACGGATATAGTCTACTGACGGAGAGAGTCTACTGGCGGAGATAGTCTACTGGCGGAGAGAGTCTACTGACGGAGATAGTCTAATGACGGAGAGAGTCTACTGACGGAGATAGTCTACTGACGGAGAGAGTCTACTGACGGAGATAGTCTACTGACGGAGAGAGTCTACTGACGGAGATAGTCTACTGACGGAGAGAGTCTACTGACGGAGATAGTCTACTGACGGAGATAGTCTACTGACGGAGATAGTCTAATGACGGAGATAGTCTACTGACGGAGAGAGTCTACTGACGGAGATAGTCTAATGACGGAGAGAGTCTACTGACGGAGATAGTCTACTGACGGATATAGTCTACTGACGGAGAGAGTCTACTGACGGAGATAGTCTACTGGCGGAGAGAGTCTACTGACGGAGATAGTCTAATGACGGAGAGAGTCTACTGACGGAGATAGTCTACTGACGGAGATAGTCTACTGACGGAGAGAGTCTACTGACGGAGATAGTCTAATGACGGAGATAGTCTACTGACGGAGAGAGTCTAATGACGGAGAGAGTCTAATGACGGAGATAGTCTACTGACGGAGATAGTCTAATGACGGAGATAGTCTACTGACGGAGATAGTCTACTGACGGAGATAGTCTACTGACGGAGAGAGTCTAATGACGGAGATAGTCTACTGACGGAGAGAGTCTACTGACGGAGATAGTCTACTGACGGAGATAGTCTACTGACGGAGATAGTCTAATGACGGAGATAGTCTACTGACGGAGATAGTCTAATGACGGAGATAGTCTAATGACGGAGATAGTCTATTGACGGAGATAGTCTACTGGCGGAGAGAGTCTACTGACGGAGAGAGTCTACTGACGGAGATAGTCTACTGACGGAGATAGTCTAATGACGGAGATAGTCTACTGACGGAGATAGTCTAATGACGGAGATAGTCTAATGACGGAGATAGTCTACTGACGGAGATAGTCTACTGACGGAGATAGTCTAATGACGGAGAGAGTCTAATGACGGAGATAGTCTACTGACGGAGATAGTCTACTGACGGAGATAGTCTAATGACGGAGATAGTCTAATGACGGAGAGAGTCTACTGACGGAGAGAGTCTACTGACGGAGATAGTCTACTGACGGAGATAGTCTACTGACGGAGATAGTCCACTGACGGAGATAGTCTACTGACGGAGAGAGTCTACTGACGGAGATAGTCTACTGACGGAGATAGTCTAATGACGGAGATAGTCTAATGACGGAGATAGTCTAATGACGGAGATAGTCTACTGACGGAGAGAGTCTACTGACGGAGATAGTCTACTGACGGAGATAGTCTAATGACGGAGATAGTCTAATGACGGAGATAGTCTACTGACGGAGATAGTCTACTGACGGAGAGAGTCTACTGACGGAGATAGTCTACTGACGGAGATAGTCTACTGACGGAGATAGTCTAATGACGGAGATAGTCTACTGACGGAGAGAGTCTACTGACGGAGATAGTCTACTGACGGAGATAGTCTAATGACGGAGATAGTCTACTGACGGAGAGAGTCTACTGACGGAGATAGTCTACTGACGGAGAGAGTCTACTGACGGAGATAGTCTACTGACGGAGATAATCTACTGACGGAGAGAGTCTACTGACGGAGATAGTCTACTGACGGAGAGAGTCTACTGACGGAGATAGTCTACTGACGGAGATAGTCTACTGACGGAGATAATCTACTGACGGAGATAGTCTAATGACGGAGATAGTCTACTGACGGAGAGAGTCTACTGACGGAGATAGTCTACTGACGGAGAGAGTCTACTGACGGAGATAGTCTACTGACGGAGATAGTCTACTGACGGAGAGAGTCTACTGACGGAGATAGTCTACTGACGGAGAGAGTCTACTGACGGAGATAGTCTAATGACGGAGATAGTCTACTGACGGAGAGAGTCTACTGACGGAGAGAGTCTACTGACGGAGAGAGTCTACTGACGGAGATAGTCTAATGACGGAGATAGTCTATGAAGAACCAATCACCACTGTGTCTTACTTGCCAAGGTCTTCGCGTTTACCACTTGTCAACATCACCGTCGATGCTGAATCATTATGACACGTTGAGAGACTATCATGTGCAGTGGAGCCGACCTTCTCAAATCTTAGGAAACACTCTAGACTTTAAGATCCTCAGAACTGTACTCAGTCAAGATTGTTTCCTGGAAGTAGTTTGGCGTCTCCCTAAACTCATTCCTCAGCCGGTGTCAAGTGCTGAGGTTGTTCCATGGTGAAAATGTTCAGGATATACGCAGTTAGATTAAAACCTAACCTAACCTTTTATTCCGAGGGGTAATCTCAGTACGCTTTAAGCCCTCGATGTTGTTTTGATCGGACTGCGCATGCCCAGAACATTTTCAGAACTCTACATTCTCAGCACGTGACACCCGGTAAGTACTATAATCCTCGCGCATAAACAAGAGTCAGTTTACCACAGACTATCATAAACCTGTATGACGACCAGAGTCAAAGCAGTTGGCTGGGAATGCTGCAACCGTGTTGGAGCATAGAGCCTACATGTGTGAACACGAGTACAGTGTTCTAGCCAATGACTGAATCTTTGGTTGTAAATTAGGGATAAGATTGGTGGTGCTTACCTGGCTTCACTGTGAGGACTATATAATGTGATAAGTACAGTCGCCTGCACTTATACCTGGTGCAGTGGTTGGCTGGCATGTTTTGTGAAATGTGGCAACTCTGTGGAATGTTTATCTACCATTCTTAGTCTGGCTACTACTATTAGGTTCCTTAGGGGCTATTCTGGGAGTTTTAATATGATGTAAACAAACACAGAGCTGCCACATCTCACATAATACCCCAGACATTGTACCAGGTATAAGTTTAGGCTACTGCACATACGCCAGCTCGACTATACAGTAAGGAGAACGTAATAATATTCTGTCTCACTTTATGCTTGCTGATCTCAAGAGAATTTCTCCAAAGAGTCAAGTCAGTGGAGAGAGATGGAGATATATCCGGTTGAGGTGACGTCAATGTGAATATTATGGCCATGAATTGAAACGCATACCTTATCAGTGTACGTGCTTGGTATACAAACTTCTCGTGCTTAGTATCCCAGTGTACATGCTTGGTATATCAGTGCATGTGCTCAATATACCAGTGCACGTGCTCAATATATCAGTGCGCGTGCTCAGTATATCAGTGCACGTGCTCAATATATCAACACACGTGTTCAATATACCAGTACACATGCTCAGTATACCAGTACACATGCTTAATATACCAAAGTACGTGCTCGCTAGATCAATGCACGTACCCAGTAAGAAAATTGAGAAAATATGAAGGGAAATCATCACTGGTCATGAATAGAAAAAACATGTGTCTTTTGTTTTAACCCAGAGAGGAAGAAACGCCAAGGAGACTGTTTACGGAAAGGCAGGAAAGTGAAACGTAGGAGGAGGATGTGTGAGAGGTGGGGGGGCTGGGAGAGTAAGAGTGTCTATGTGTGTGATGGGTGAGAGTTCTGAGACACTGAGAGCCATTTATGTGTGAAGAGGTGAGAGAAAATGAAGAGGTTTGGAGAGTGAGTAATCAGTGTGAGAGGTGAGGGAACTAGGAGAGTGAGAGCCATCTGAGAGGTGAGGGAATTAGGAGAGTGAGAGCCATCTGAGAGGTGAGGGAATTAGGAGAGTGAGAGCCATATGTGAGTGAAAGATAAGCTGGCCGAGTTAGTAAGAGTTCAATCAATAAAGGTGAGATCAGGTGTGGAGATTTAATTATGATCAGTCAACATCGACGCAGGTAACACTCAGGTAAAGAACATGACTGACGAACACTAATAACACGCATAAACTCAGGTACACAAAGAGACCTTATAGTAAAACAGTCATAGAAGGAAGGCAAAGACAGTTGAATGAGGAAGCAATCAATCAATAATAATAATAATAATAATAATAATAATAATAATAATAATAATAATAATAATTTCACTGGCAAAAGGTTACTCGCCAAGAGAAATCCCCCTTCCCCCCAGGACACCTGTTGACTCGTGACGCAGGTTGTGATAAACGCCTAGGACTAAACACACCCGGATAACTGCAGAGAGAGAGAGAGAGAGAGAGAGAGAGGAGAGAGAGAGAGAAGAGTATGCACGTGTGGTATTGCGCGAACCATTAACGATCCAGAGAATAATAAAAACAAAATAATAATATTAAAACTCCAGGGTGAGATATATGAAGACAGGAAAAAAAATAAATGATCAAGTGTGAATGGTCGAGGAAGAGGAGAGGTGCAGTAGAGGTATCTCATTGGCTCCCTTCACCTGTAACAACAACAAAGAAACTGTATTGACTCTATTAAGAAGTGATGCACTCCCTCGTATTCCCAGTTAAAAGGTCATATCAGGAGTTCAAAGACGGTACCGATGCTGTTTTGGGAACGTGTGTGTGTGTGTGTGTCTCTCTGTGTGTGTGTGTGTGTGTGATACAAACTTTGACCTTCCCTAAGTGGCAGTAAAGAAAAAAAAAAAAAAAAAAAAAATTACACGCGAATCTTGAGAGAACCCGGAGCAGAAATCCAAAGAGTGTTGAGGATAATGTTTAGGGGAAGTATTGTGTTTTAGCGTAAACTTTGTTCAGGAAGGTGATGGAAACTTTCTCGGGAAATAACTTCGTCTGCAGATGAAGTTTTTATTATCAAAGTTAAATCCACATTTCTTATCCTTATGTGGTTGTTTGTCTATCGGGGTGAAGGAAGGATGGGGTGTGTTGCTGTTGAGGCGGGGTGTGTTGCTATTGTTTACATTGTGGCGGGGTGTGTTGCTATTGAGGCGGGGTGTGTTGCTGTTGTTTACATTGTGGCGGGGTGTGTTGCTATTGTTTACATTGTGGCGGGGTGTGTTGCTATTGTTTACATTGTGGCGGGGTGTGTTGCTATTGTTTACATTGTGGCGGGGTGTGTTGCTATTGTTTACATTGTGGCGGGGTGTGTTGCTATTGTTTACATTGTGGCGGGGTGTGTTGCTATTGTTTACATCGTGGCGGGGTGTGTTGTTGACCGTAGTGGAGGTAAGAAACAATCACCACACCTGTATCACTGTTTTAATTTTCCTTGGTGACTTAAATAAAATCAAATGAAAACACAAACACTTCTAAGACGATGGAAACTGTTTGATATATTTTGGTTTATGATTCGATTCATTAATTATTTACCTTAGAGAAAACACAACACAACACAACACAACACAACACTACAACTATTTTTAGCGACTCTTTTACAAAAACTCTAAAAATATCATTAGACCAATCTGATGGTTTTACCGTTTTATGTCGTATCTTATATAAATGATGTACAATAATCCTCTGGTTTATTTATTAATGTAAATTATGTGACTTGCAATGATAGACGATCCATTATACATTATTCATTTATAGTTTTAATTTACATATTTGTTTCAACCACGTATACTTAGATGTGTAAACACTTCAATAACAGTCTTTCAGTCTACTGTCTACATGACCAGTTACTTTTCTGCTAACATACTTAACAGTACTCCACCAACACACTTAACAGTTACTCCACCAACACACTTAACAGTTACTCCACCAACACACTTAACAGTTACTCTACCAACACACTTAACAGTTACTCTACCAACACAGTTACTCCACCAACACACTTAACAGTTACTCCACTAACACACTTAACAGTTAATCTACCAACACACTTAACAGTTACTCTACCAACACAGTTACTCCACCAACACACTTAACAGTTACTCCACCAACACACTTAACAGTTACTCCACCAACACACTTAACAGTTACTCCACTAACACACTTAACAGTTACTCCACTAACACACTTAACAGTTACTCCACCAACACACTTAACAGTTACTCCACCAACACACTTAACAGTTACTCCACCAACACAGTTACTCCACCAACACACTTAACAGTTACTCCACCAACACACTTAACAGTTACTCCACCAACACTCTTAACAGTTACTCCACTAACGCTCTTAACAGTTACTCCACTAACACACTTAACAGTTACTCCACCAACACACTTAACAGTTACTCCACCAACACACTTAACAGTTACTCCACCAACACTCTTAACAGTTACTCCACTAACGCTCTTAACAGTTACTCCACTAACACACTTAACAGTTACTCCACCAACACACTTAACAGTTACTCCACCAACACACTTAACAGTTACTCCACCAACACACTTAACAGTTACTCTACCAACACACTTAACAGTTACTCCACCAACACACTTAACAGTTACTCCACCAACACACTTAACAGTTACTCTACCAACACACTTAACAGTTACTCTACCAACACACTTAACAGTTACTCTACCAACACACTTAACAGTTACTCTACCAACACACTTAACAGTTACTCCACCAACACACTTAACAGTTACTCCACCAAAACACTAAACAGTTACTCTACCAACACAGTTACTCCACCAACACACTTAACAGTTACTCCACCAACACAGTTACTCCACCAACACACTTAACAGTTACTCCACCAACACACTTAACAGTTACTCCACCAACACTCTTAACAGTTACTCCACTAACGCTCTTAACAGTTACTCCACTAACACACTTAACAGTTACTCCACCAACACACTTAACAGTTACTCCACCAACACACTTAACAGTTACTCCACCAACACTCTTAACAGTTACTCCACTAACGCTCTTAACAGTTACTCCACTAACACACTTAACAGTTACTCCACCAACACACTTAACAGTTACTCCACCAACACACTTAACAGTTACTCCACCAACACTCTTAACAGTTACTCCACTAACGCTCTTAACAGTTACTCCACTAACACACTTAACAGTTACTCCACCAACACACTTAACAGTTACTCCACCAACACACTTAACAGTTACTCCACCAACACACTTAACAGTTACTCCACCAACACACTTAACAGTTACTCCACCAACACTCTTAACAGTTACTCCACTAACGCTCTTAACAGTTACTCCACTAACACACTTAACAGTTACTCTACCAACACTCTTAACAGTTACTCCACCAACACACTTATCAGTTACTCCACCAACACACTTAACAGTTACTCTACCAACACACTTAACAGTTACTCCACCAACTTAACAGTTACTCCACCAACACACTTAACAGTTACTCCACCAACACACTTAACAGTTACTCCACCAACACACTTAACAGTTACTCCACCAACACACTTAACAGTTACTCTACCAACACACTTAACAGTTACTCTACCAACACACTTAACAGTTACTCTACCAACACACTTAACAGTTACTCTACCAACACACTTAACAGTTACTCCACCAACACACTTAACAGTTACTCCACCAAAACACTAAACAGTTACTCTACCAACACAGTTACTCCACCAACACACTTAACAGTTACTCCACCAACACACTTAACAGTTACTCCAGTCACCAGCTTAACAATTAATATCTCCACCAGTTCACCGACCAGTTATACCACTAAATAAACAGCTATTTCATCCACCCAAAGAACAGTTTTTCCGCTCACTTGTCGGTTGCTCTCCGCTGTCTACTCCATCTAGGTGTGCAGTAAGGGTGTTCATCCTAGTTAGAAAGACGTACATAATAACACGTACGTCTGGTTTAGTTTATGTCCCTTTTGCATGAGGACACTGGCCTAGCCGGAGCTCCATCCTGTGCGGCCTTGAATGCTTGGGCAAGTTAACTCTCTCTCAACATGTCTACATAAAACAACAGATAAGTTAACTCTCTCTCAACATGTCTACATAAAACAACATATAAGTTAACTCTCTCTCAACATGTCTACATAAACACATATGTACTCTCTCTCACCTTGTCTACATAAAACAACATATAAGTTAACTCTCTCTCAACTTGTCTACATAAAACAACATTCTCAACATGTCTACATAAAACAACATAACTCTCTCTCAACTTGTCTACATAAAACAACATATAAGCTAACTCTCTCTCAACTTGTCTACATAAAACAACAGATAAGTTAACTCTCTCTCAACATGTCTACATAAAACAACAGATAAGTTAACTCTCTCTCAACATGTCTACATAAAACAACAGATAAGTTAACTCTCTCTCAACTTGTCTACATAAAACAACAGATAAGTTAACTCTCACTCAACATGTCTACATAAAACAAATCAGGGAGAAGGTCATGCGAGTATCCCCTTTACAAGACACACACTTACAGCCCGTGAGGGAACCAGGAAATAAATGCTGCCCTGGGGATATTTATCTCCGTTAAGGGAAGACACAAGCGGTCGAGAGAAGTAAACAAACGACAGACACACAGACAGACAATGTAGGTCACGAGGTCACCACAATACGCACCTTCTGGCCTGGTGCAGTTGAGGTCAAGATGTAAATTTTCCAGAGGTCATCCGTATGGTGCATTAATGATAGGCTGTTGTGTGTGTGTGTGTGTGTGTGTGTGTGTGTGTGTTTTACCATCTACATGAACACACCGTAATAATTATCATGATCCATAGAAATTATATAATTATTGGTCTATGATGGTAAATTGATTTCCTGTCGATAAATTTCAACCTTTTTTTTGTTAAGCGAGAGATAAACAAGAACAACAACAGTGTTACCATGTTTACGGTACACAAGAACAACAACAGTGTTACCAGGTTTGGTCACTAACCGCCCATATATCATGATGAGTAACGTGTTGCTCAGTGATGTGTTGTGCAACATCCAGACACCATGAATTAGTGAAATATTACAGTGAAAGTTGTAAAGATGACACAGCATCAATAACCAGCGACGGGTATTCGGAAACGACATGAAAACGAATAAAAACCTAACCTAACCTAACCTAACCTACATTTTCTCTACTATCTGGGAGCCAAGCTGTCTGGTGTTCTCGTGAAAGTAAGAGTAGAGAGGGATAGTGACAGTGATGCGTCATGATCAGTAATAGCGAGCATCACGCAGCACCAGCCGTGTGTGTCGTGGACGTCGCCTGTACACCCGCTCACCACACAGCCCTTACCAACAGCCAACCTCTTTATTCCCACTTATTATGCAACGCTGTTCAGGCACTGTGGCTGTGGATACACTTTGTGCATGTATCTTACAGAGGGAGGGAGGGAGAACTGCTGGTTCACCTCCCCCACAAGTATGTCTTACTCGTCAAGGTGATAGATAGCTCGTTTCACCACAGTAGCCAAACATACGATGTATTTATTAATACAAAATTAACTTCCACAGTAATTTGGAAGATACGGTAATACACTAACGATCATATAAGTAACTCCTCAAAAATCCTACAAACTTTGTGATAATCGTATGTATACAACGCATGAAAGTTAGACTACAACTCACTCCAAAAAAGTATCTTCACGGAGGCGTTCGATGAATCTCACAATGAACACTGTGACTCCTGTTGTCTCGGTAGGGTTGTCAAAATCCTTCGTCCGTTGTGTCATATTGTCTCACATAAAATCGTAAAGATACTGATTTTAGAGAGAACTTTGTGGTAACATGCGAGAAATTCCTACAACATGACGCGGTGTTGTAATAAGTTAATGGCTATCAAACTGTGGAGCGTTATTTGACTCACTCACTCAGCTAAACGTCACCTTCTGTATCTTCCCCATCACACATCTGTCACCACCACCACCACCAGCCACACACTCACACACTAGCACTTAACACCACCACCAGCCACACACTCACACACAAGCACTTAACACCACCACCAGCCACACACTCACACACAAGCACTTAACACCACCACCAGCCACACACACTCACACACAAGCACTTAACACCACCACCAGCCACACACTCACACACAAGCACTTAACACCACCACCAGCCACACACTCACACACAAGCACTTAACACCACCACCAGTCACACACTCACACACAAGCACTTAACACCACCACCAGCCACACACACTCACACACACCAGCACCTCACACACCTTAACACCACCACCAGCCACACACTCACACACAAGCACTTAACACCACCACCAGCCACACACTCACACACAAGCACTATGGTGATGATGTGCACTCTTGCCCCCTGCCTCCCCCTGCTTCACCCCCTGCCTCCCCTCCTGCCTCCCCTCCTGCTTCACCCCCTGCCCCCCCCCCCCCCCTGAATCATGTCACCCACTGAGCACAACTCTGAAACCACAATTTACGGATGTTGAGCAGTGAATGGTGTTTAAAGCCGTGAACACAACACACACACACACACACACACACACACACACACACACACACACACACACACAGTATCATTCTCGTGTTTCATCATGTATAAAACCGTTCTCTCTCTCTCTCTCTCTCTTCAGATGTCCATAAGCCTTTACCTCTTACCTGAGAGAGAGAGAGAGAGAGAGAGAGAGAGAGAGAGAGAGAGAGAGAGAGAGAGAGAGAGAGGCTGGCTTGGTTGTCGTGAAAAATATTTACAGTGGCATTATGGAGAGAGGCTCGGGTGTGTATCTTGTTGGGTGAACAGTGAACACGGATGAACAATGAACACGGATGAACAGTGAACACGGGTGAACAATGAACACGGATGAACAACGAACACGGGTGAACTTGTGGCTGGCAGCAAGAGCGACTTACATATAGTCCATTGCCCTTAATAAAGTCTTGTGACTCAGAGCGCGGAGGCCGCCAACATGGATGAAGTTTTCTAAATTGTTAGGTTAGGTTAGGTTAGGTTAGGTTAGGTTAGGTGTAGCACAACCGCACAACACGAGACTCAACGTGTGGTTAGGTTAGGTTAAGTGAGAGTAGGTGCGGCCTGTGAGCATCCCCCTAACCCCTCCCATCATCCCCTCCCCCACTCATCCTCCCACTCTCCCTCCCCTCCCATGACCTCCTCCCCCATCCATCCTCCCCTCTCCCCCCCCACCTACCCTCACCTGTGCACCTAAGGAACCTTGAGGTGTTGCCAGACAAGGTAACCAGGACACACCTTCTCTCTGCATCTTACTCTCAGCTGTTGTTGTCTCCTCCAGGTAACAGATCTTACACCTGTATTATCCAGTGCAGGTGAACTGTCCACTGACATAATCACGACACACCGGGGAACGAGTTAGAACGAGCGGGTGTAATTTACTTAACACTGAGAATCAATATTTGTCGTAATATACACAAGTTATAACGACTAATTACATAGAACGCTTAATAGGGACAGTCTACCAATTAAAACTTAAAACCAAAATGCCGTCATTGTAGCCAAATTGGGATATAAATATTATTTTTTTCTATAATATAATGGAAACTCGTCATAAATGAAAACAATTGCTCGGTTACATATAATAAGTCGTTTACTGTCATAATGTAACCATACTGCACTTTACGCAGGTTTGGTTAGGTTAGGTCACGTCAGGTTAGGTTAGGTTAATCATTTATAGTACTGTACACATTTAGATCATTTTCATGGTCTTCAGTGTGTGTGTGTGTGTGTGTGTTTCTCAAGAATATAGACATACAAACACACACAAATACGTTCGAGGTAACATTAATCTCACGTAAAATATTTTATTCTTCTCAAATGAACAAAAATAATGTTGTATCTCATTTCTTCTTGTTACAGGTAAGAGTGACTTAACAACCAGCGGGCGACACTAATGGTATGACACGCGCCAACCCAGGTAGGAACAAGCAGGTAGATGCAGGTAGGAACAAGCAGGTAGGTACAGGTAGGAACAAGCAGGTAGGTACAGTTAGGAACAAGCAGGTAGATGCAGGTAGGAACAAGCAGGTAGATGCAGGTAGGAACAAGCAGGTAGGTACAGGTAGGAACAAGCAGGTAGGTACAGGTAGGAACAAGCAGGTAGGTACAGGTAGGAACAAGCAGGTAGGTACAGTTAGGAACAAGCAGGTAGGTACAGGTAGGAACAAGCAGGTAGGTACAGGTAGGAACAAGCAGGTAGGTACAGGTAGGAACAAGCAGGGTAGGTACAGACCTCGTACTCTTGAGAACCTGTCCTTCTTCTGGACGTAATTTCACCGAGTCGCTTCACCTAACTTCTGAGACCCAAGTTGGTCAACACCTTCAGTGCTCCTCAACCTTCTATTAAATTTCCTGATTAATATGAAGGGATGAGGAGGAGGAGGAGGAGGAGGAGGAGGAGGAGGAGGAGGAGGAGGATTGAAGCAGAATGTATGCCGGCATAGCTCACGTATTCATTAGTCATTATTATTTACCTTACCTAACCTAACCTAACCTAACCTAACCTAACCCAACCCAACCAAACCTAACCTAAAACTAGTAGATAAGTGTTAGGACGACTAATTTTCAGGTGATATAATAAATTTTGCTACACCATCTCAACATACACACTGACATATATATATATACTGATAAAAAAATATATATTCCTCAGACATTTTGAAATATTCTTCAGACATTGAATTTTTTTTTTCTTAGTATTTTTCCGGTTTCTTTCCATTGCTCGCTATTTTTCATTTCCGGTCCGACTGAGTTGAAACTTTGTACGTGTGTAAGTTATCCAATATTCCCAGATATCTTGAGGCTTTTTTCATTGATTTTATTTTTATTATTATTTTTCGTAATAGTTTTGTGATTTATGTCCAGTTCTGATTTTTTTTGAGGGGGGGAATCATGTTTTTAACTCTGCTGTGATTGACTCGATATGGATTTGGTGCATAGTCTCCTTAATGGTGTAATGGTGTATAATGTGTGTGTGGTGTGGTATGGTGTGGCTTGTGGTGTGGTGTGTGGTAAGCTGTGTGACGTGGTGTGGGGTGTGTGGTGTCGTGTGGTGTTTGTGGTGTGGTGTCGTGTGTGGTAAGCTGTATGGCGTGGTGTGAGGGTTTGTGGTGTGGTGTCGTGGCGTGCTGTAGTGTGGTGTGGTAAGATGGGGTGGTGTGATGGTGATGTGTGCTGTAGTGTGGTGTGGTGAGATGAGATGAGGTGAGGTGAGATGAGGGGGAGGGTAGGTGAGGTGAAGGAGTGAGATGAGGAACATTGCATCTCCTTCCACATGATGGCGTTTCTGTTTTATCACCCAGGATGTAAAGTATCGGACCGAGTGTGTATATATATATGGGACGTTAAGTAATACAGGTAGTGAACTCCTTAGACAAGTTGGTGGGCTGTAACGTGATCTGTGGAAGCTGTCACGGGGAACTAATGTCTCAGAAGAAGTAAGATGATATATGCTGAACTTTAAAACGTAAATGTCATTCTGGTTTTCGAGTAATAAGATCTTTGACTCATTTCCCGTATAGCTTCATCACTCACACAGTAGTCAATGTTTCCTTTAAGACAATATAAAAATATTCGTGATTGGATAATATAAATTTCTTTTGTTTATTTTCGCAATGTGGTTGATGGCGAGGAACACAAAACCTAAGTCATGTTAACGATGTAGTTTATGTGTTTTTGTTATTTTTTCTTTATATTTTCATGGACTTTGATAACTTAATGAAGCTTTTAGTAGAGATAGTCAACTGCCCCCCCCCCCTTGTGTACGGGGTCCCCTCTCTGCCGAATATTCTGGCGTTAACTAAAAAAAAAAATAAAGTTAAAAGTGGCGTCCCTGTAGTGAAGGCTTTAATATAAAACTCTAGCAGACTGTACGTAAGGCTCAGTGAGAGGTTGAAGATATCAGTATGAGGAGACTGAGCGAGAAAAGAAACTCATCTCCTGTAACACCAAGACTCCAGGAAGTATCCCGAGGTGACCACATAACAGCTCAGGTACACGGGCAGACAAGTGGTGTGGGATTACCTCTGTATTTTCTACCCAGACTAATATTTTCCTCTGTTAATGTTTTGATGATGGTCACAACGAAGCTACAGACACTGCCAAGTACAGGGATTCGAACATTATACCCCAATTGGATCAGAGACTCACAATCCCGAGGGCAACACTGAGCTACGTGGAACGAGTCACACAAGAGTTCGCTGATATCAAGTTAACTGTGAAGACGTAGATCCAACGCCTCTTTTAGGTGGAAATATATATTTTTTTTGGTTTAGAAATAAGTTAACACGAGAATAAAATGCTGACAAACACTTAAAGTTACATTTTAATTAAACAAACACGACAATTAAAACATATTTACTGAGCACCATTATTACAGCAAGACCTGGCATAAGATATGGCACCTGCGCTCATAACAATTATATCGGACACGTAATGAACACAACACAATATACACATGTAATACTGTTTTTTCTCACCAGCATATAGAAAAAATACGTAACATTAATGACTATACTGTACTGTTAACTATAAGAGGTGACGTAAAAGACTGGGTACTGTAGATAAGAGCCAGTCTTTATGTCACTCACATCGTATATTTAAGGAAGGAGAAGTAACCTCCATCAAGGAAACACTAGTGACGTCTTTCTATGTTAACGATAAGGAGAGGTGATAACCGCGTACGTTAAAGTCACATATAATACACAATAAGGACCGTGACAAGTCCATTGAAGAAATCCCTTGAAAATTTAGCGAGTTCGGTGGTAAAGGAGAATGTTTTTACTCAAGCACATCACGTACCTGGGTGACTGAGTCAGCAAGCACTACGGCAGCCAACTTCCTGTTCCAGCGGCTCAGTATTGCTTTCCAACGAGAGACCCGCCAACTGCATGCATCCCCGACGCCCGCCCGGCCTCAGAGGAGCTGTGAAGGAGAACCACAACCTTTAGTTCTTAGGTTTTGCTTCTTGTTAAATTCTAAAACCCCAACTATATATAAACCAGAACATATACTTAAAATAAATAAATGGAAGGCAGAAATATTACCATTTTGTTCTATATTGGTCTTATTTATTTATATATACACATGCACTTTCGAGGAAGGAGACTAAGAAGAGAGAAGACGAGAAACAGTGGCCGCCAGGAGACAACAGTAGAGGATAACGATACTAAAAATATTTCACAATACATAAATTAAACAATACCGTAAGAAACCTTGATAACTGTCCTATTATTTTATACAATATCCGAGATGGTGTTTACTAAAATCTCTTTCTAATCTGGTCATTAATTGAGTTTGTTATATATAAATAATGTGTTGGAGGCTGAGCTGCTCACTGACGTATATATTACAATTAATGTTGCTTATGACACGCTCGTAACTCTGTGTAGCGCGGACCTGTTAACAAATGTTTGGAATATTTGTATTATTCATCACAGCCAAACAGTTATTTTTTTGTTGTTGATAAAATGAAGAATATGAAACAAGGCGACACTCGTTTAACACATTTTGATTTGTTGTTATTATTTGTAGTCATTCGTTTATTAATTTTATTCATTTGTTTATCATTTACTCATTTGATTATTCGACTTTAAAGTATCATGGCAGACAACCTGGGATAGAATGATGTGTGTGTATGTGTTTGTTCAATTGGTCGTTTTAGACTATAGACCTTTAGATGCATAACTCTTAAACATTGTAGAGTTATCTTCTTGTTTATATTTTGTGATATGATATTATTTCCCCCTTCGTTCTTTATATTAACTCCAAAAACTATCTTAACGATTTTATGCGAGACAATATGACACAACAGACGAAGAATTTTGACAAACTTACCGAGACAACAGGAGTCACAGTGTTCATTGTGGAATACATCGACCCTCTCCGTGAAGATACTTTTTTGGGGGTGAGTTTATGTTGTGATATTATAAAAAAAATCCCACCAGCATAGTGTGTGTAAAGACAGTGAGTCTCTTTGTGAACGCCTTTGTAAACACACCATCAAACAGTATATCCAATTCTTATCCTTCCTCTACTCACTTTTCACCGTGGCGCAGATCGGAGAAAACAAAAGCCGCACGAGAGGGGTGGGACTGGCGAGGGAGACTATAGTAGTAGTAGTAGTAGTAGTAGGAAACAGTATAGAAAGTGAGAGGATATCCTTGAAAAACTAACACAGGAACCATACAGTCGCTTCCTCATATCCTCAACTTGTATACAAAGTCTTTTAAACTGACTACAGTATTTTTGTGTATTAATTCTTTGGGGATTTATTTTCATCTTTTATTGATTTATTTTGTGGTAATTTAATGTAATTAGATTATCTGCCAAACGTCACCACAAACGTTTCCTCTACATCACTACAAACGTTTCCTCGACGTCACTACACACACACACACACACAGCTTCCCAAAACAGTATTCCTGCGACTCTTGAATCCCTTATATGATCCTTAATTTCGGGGCCTAGGATGCAAGGAGACAGGAGTCCTATTTACAAACATTAAAGGACAATTTATTTTCTTATTTACTTTACTTACCCCTGAAACATCTTCCATTTTCTGTCTTTATGATAATGGAAGCCCCTCAAAATCGGGGATGGCCGGCCCAAGGGCCACCTAGGCGTGAATTTGTTTAAGGTGAAGAAGCTGTCGCCAACACAACAACCACACCCGAGTTGCATAACCCAGTGTCAAGGAACAGTCCGAGAAAATCGTACAACTCCATTGGCTAACCATTACCACGGAATACGATCCACAAATCGATTAACATCCAGGTTCCCAATTACTGCTGGGTAGACAGAGGCAAATGGTGTAAAGAAAGTTACCCTTAGTTTCACACTACCCGAGGATTGAACTCGGGTCCGCTCGATTGCGAGGCGAGGATTCTGACCATTACACACAGGTCTATCTTTAAGCTTAGGCTACGTGACCACACTATGTTTGTATAATACGTGACCACATCTTGTTATTTATTTTATTACGTGACCACACCATGTTAGTACAATACGTAACCATACCATGCGAGTACAATACGTGACAAAACGACAGTATGTTTGTATAATACGTGACCACATCTTGTTAGTTATTTTATAACGTAACCACACCATGTTAGTACAATACGTGACCAAACCATGTTAATTACTACAATACGTGACCACACCATATTAATTACTACAATACGTGACCACACCATATTAATTACTACAATACGTGACCACACCATATTAATTACTACAATACGTGACCACACTATATTAATTACTACAATACGTGACCACACCATGTTAATTACTACAATACGTGACCACACCATATTAATTACTACAATACGTGACCACACTATATTAATTACTACAATACGTGACCACACCATGTTAATTACTACAATACGTGACCACACCAAGTTAATTACTACAATACGTGACCACACCAAGTTAATTACTACAATACGGTCCACACCATGTTAATTACTACAATACGTGAACACACCAAGTTAATTACTACAATACGGTCCACACCATGTTAATTACTACAATACGTGAACACACCAAGTTAATTACTACAATACGTGACCACACCATATCAAAAGGTCAATACGTCACCACACAAAGCTAATTAGTCAACAAAACTCATTAGACACCGAGACACTTTTTACAGCGGAGGTTAAATGACACACAAAGGTAAATGAATAGCACGTGTCGGGGAAACCAAAAAAGTATCTGTACCACTCAAATGCATCGTGTTCTAGTGACCAAAAATTTCAGTTAATTATTTAATTATTTGGTTATTTATTCATTTGTTTGGTTATTTATTTATTTGTTTGGTTATTTATTCATTTGTTTGGTTATTTATTTTTTACATCAAATTGTAGACCACGAGAGTTGATGTGTTGCTAGAAGGACAATTAATAACTATTTGTAACTTCTCAACCAGGAATTATTATTTTTAAGGTTAGGTTAGGTTAAAGTTAGGTTAGGTTAAAGTTAGGTTAGGTTATTTTATACTAGGTTAGGTTAAGTTAGGTTAGGTTAGGTTAGATTAGGTTAGGTTAGCGATAGGGTGCGATCTTAACTATCTTACAGAAATATTCCACCGTTCTGGGATGTGCAGATCGGTACCCTTGAGATTTTCATGTACAATCAAAGACAAAAGTCGTGTCGCGGTTTTGTCCGAAGATTAAATATAACTCGTGAAACATTATGAGAGCCTCCTACCACAAGGCAGAGCGCACCAAAAGTTTAGTCCTTCGGCATATCTTTTCACCAAATTTCACGACACGACTTTTGTCTTTTATTGTACACATATGGGTCTGTGTACAGTCGCCTGAGGTGTAACACTCGCTCCAAAAATTATCTTTACGATTTTATGTGAGAAATTATGACATAACGGACGAAGGATTTTGACAACACTACCGAGACAACAGGAGTGGCAGTGTTCATTGTGAAATTCATCGTTCCCCTCCGCGAAGAGTCTTTTTGGAGGGAGTTGCACGACCTTGCTGTGTCTCCTCAGATCAATCAGCTGAATTGGTATTGCATCACACAGGTCAGATTCACTTTAAAGCCAACGACCAACTTCCCCTTCAAACGAGAGAGAGAGAGAGAGAGAGAGAGAGAGAGAGAGAGAGAGAGAGTCACGTCTATCCTGACATTCTATCCTAACATCAGAATGAAACACATGGTTCACTACTCGAGGGATCGTGCTCTGATATCCTTTCCCAACACTGAGATAAACACCGTGACTTAGCGAGTGTAATGTCACTATCTCTTGAGTGGATCAACCCAGGCGCTGACAACACTTATCTCACCAATCACACCAACATTGCTTTCAGCCTCGCCCAGCCATGACCAGCAGGAGGAGAGATTAGCCAATACCTGACTCCATGAAGGTCAACGTTACCTCCCGACTTGATGATGCCACTGCTCCGTGTGTGTGTGTGTGTTGGTGCATTAACTAACACAGTATTAAATTTATCTGTCACACCTAACCGTTAGTCACTAAAGCCTTACTGACGTCAACAACATCATGACGTCACGTAGCACTGAATGGCAATACGAGTCCTTCCTTATACATCTTCTCATCCTCTCAGATGTCTGTTTACCCTGTGGTTTAATGTGTCAATTTCTTGCCTAAAAACGTGTTTGCTTCTCAAGTTCATGAATTACTGAAATATTTGACACCAGATTCGTTTCATGGTAATGTTTCGGGGTTTCGGGGTTTCGAAGCTCTTTTTTTTCGAATTAGTTTCATTGTTTCAAATGGTCATTAGTCCAAAGGTTCACTGATTCAAAAGCTTGTTAGTATAAAGTTCAAGTAATTACTTAAACTAACCTTCAGGAACAAAGAACCTCTCGTGATTGAATAGTGCCCTTGTGATTTTTAGGATCAATCACACCGAATCAATAAAACATCGAACAAACGAACCGTCGACTAATGGGACTTTGGTAACATAGATCACAGACCATCAGAGAGACGGTTGGCCTGGCTGCCTGCCTCACTACAGCACTGGAGGGGGGGGGGAATGGAGGGGGGGGGGAGGGGGAAGGAGAGGAGTGTGGGAGAGGGAGGGGGAAGGAGAGGAGTGTGGGAGAGGGAGGGGGGAAGGAGAGGAGTGTGGGAGAGGGAGGGGGGAAGGAGAGGAGTGTGGGAGAGGGAGGGGGGAAGGAGAGGAGTGTGGGAGAGGGAGGGGGGAAGGAGAGGGAGGGGGGTGGGGGAGGGGGTGATGTATCGCTGCTTTAACTACTACATTATAGGTTATTTCCGCCCCAGTACACCACCGCTACTCTACTAGGTGCTGGGCTACACCCTATCTTGTTTATACACTACTGTATCATGACTTACATATTGTATTGTGTAACTCGTATATAACTTGGTAATTATTCTCTGTTTTGTTGTAAAGTTCAGTGTTTAGGAAAGGTTTGAGGTTGAAAGTCACAGGGTAGACTAAATTGTTATTGTGGGTCTTATTGTGGAAGAACAACAGCGCAACACTGAGAATGAATGAATGGCAGCGAATGAAAGGATGTGTGTGTGTGTGTGTGTGTGTGCCCACCTTACATTATAAAGGGAAGTTGCTTGAAAGAACAAAACAAAATCATTAATATTATAATTAATTTTGCTAGTTTTTTTATGGTAGAGTGTAATGCTATAGGGACACCTGTAGTGTATGTTGTGTTATTAGTTGTTATTATGTGGCTGTAAAGAAACGTCTCCGCTTATTGAACACACAATGGTCCGTCCTATAGATGGTGTGAACAGAAAAATAACACAGATTTACTGTCAAAAATGTTCATGTTGTTGAGTTAACAATGGTACATTGTGTTGTGGCTCATTATCTTTAACACCGGGACGATACGTTGTCTCCCCGGCCTCAACCACTGACTGAGGTTGACCTTGACAGCTTCACTTTATTTACCTGATGGTCTTCCTCACTTCCCTTAATTAACGGTGGGGATATAAGGTGACTTTACACCACCAGTAAGTAGGCCATGGTCTAAGACCCCCCCCCCCCCCCCACCCCCCAAGCTCTTGTCTGAGTATAAAACAATTGAAGATTATTTCTTTGGTAAAAAAACGTGTGATGATTTCGAAACAGATTTCCTGTTTGAATTTTGTTGACATGAAACAGCTTAAAATGAGGTGTTTCCTTGGCCACCGCTGGATGTGGGTTGACTTCCAGCAGCCAGGGGATTGTCCTTCAGTCCAAACATTCTCAATTGATCCCTAGACTTGCCGGCCAACGTGTTAATTCCTTAGTTCTGTCGAGCTAATCTGGATTCAGAATTGAAGACTTTTCATGTCTCCATCCATGAAGCCTTAACTAAGAGGCTGACTCCCCTCACGCCCTATCTGTCAGCTTCTTACAGGCAGCTTGAGCTCTCACACCCACAAGCTTATCGATCCATTATACTCTGTACTGACTATCAAGCTGAGGTACGCACCACCTCTCATGACTGCAGCCATTAGGATCTGGGTAGTGAGTTGACTTTTCACCCCCCCAGCCATCGGGTCTTAATTCAGAAGCTGACGCACCCTCAGCACTAACGACCACACACGGTTTACCCCCATCACGCCAGGCTGATCATTAAGTCTTTCCCCGGAGATTGATCCCCAGCCACTTACTACCACTAACCCTTCCCTTAATCTTGGTCCATACTCAGATCAAAATACTAATCAGATACAAACATACTTCAAAAATCTGATTTTATTAAAAACGGTGACATTTAGATGACTATTCCATGTTTATTTTATTATATACAAGTCATAAATCTATATATCTATGATCTCTTATGTCTATTGTTAACTTAGAGTTTAACTACTACAGCGTGAGATGAGGATGGGCGCTCGACGTCACTCCTTTAATTCAGTTACTTGTTGTGGTCATCTCGTCTTCTGATATTTCGGCCCATCTCGTGGTATTTACAATCTGTTGGCATACAAACAACTAATTCCTTTTTTTTTTATACCCAGCCTTGTTCATGACCTACAGCTCACACTCATCGCTTTTGTCTGTCTGTCTGTGTGTGTTTTGTAGGAACGTGTCCGAGTAATATTTTCCTATTGTCGTCTCTCTTTATCCATAGTTAAGTGACGCCAACTGTAAACCATATATATTGTGTATTCTACCTATTATGTATGTATGTATGTATGTTGAACCAGCATACCACCAGATACAGAGATACAGAAGGTACAGAGAGACAAAACAGCGCGGGAAAAACACTATCACACACCCACCTACCTCCCCCTCTACCACAGTCCAGCCCCGGGAAAAAAAACAAAAAAAAAAAAACAAAAACTTCAGAGGCTAAATTATTGGATTTTCTTTTTTAGGCTATAATTTTGCTTCTCTGTCCCAAACACTTGTCGTAATCTACCCCGTGTTTATATGTTTTTATGTTTATTTTTATCCTTGGGACGACAATAAAACGTTGTAGTGTAATTTAGTTGTAGAAATGAGTGTCCAGTGTTGAGGACTGTTATTGTTGTGATTAGGTTAGGTTAGGTTAGGTTAGGTTAGGTGCCCAGTGATGAGAACTAATTATTGTTGTTGATATATTACAATCATCTACAACTTTACATATTAAAGGATTATATTGTTGTTGTAGCTTGAGGCATTGTGGAGCTTGTAGTTTCGTTGACGTAGTGTAAATGAGTGAATACAGTGAGTGAAAGTCTAAAAAAGAAAGTCAGTTCGTTATGGAAGTGTCACACCCTACAGTCAGTCCGTTATGGAAGTGCCACACCCTACAGTCAGTCCGTTATGGAAGTATCACACCCTACAGTCAGTCCGTTATGGAAGTGTCACACCCTACAGTCAGTCCGTTATGGAAGTGCCACACCCTACAGTCAGTCCGTTATGGAAGTGTCACACCCTACAGTCAGTCCGTTATGGAAGTATCACACCCTACAGTCAGTTCGTTATGGAAGTGTCACACCCTACAGTCAGTCCGTTATGGAAGTATCACACCCTACAGTCAGTCCGTTATGGAAGTGTCACACCCTACAGTCAGTCCGTTATGGAAGTGTCACACCCTACAGTCAGTCCGTTATGGAAGTGTCACACCCTACAGTCAGTCCGTTATGGAAGTGTCACACCCTACAGTCAGTCCGTTATGGAAGTGTCACACCCTACAGTCAGTCCGTTATGGAATTGTCACACCCTACAGTCAGTCCGTTATGGAAGTGTCACGCCCTACAGTCAGTCCGTTATGGAAGTGTCACACCCTTCAGTCAGTCCGTTATTGAAGTGTCACACCCTACAGTCAGTCCGTTATGGAAGTGTCACACCCTACAGTCAGTTCGTAATGGAAGTATCACACCCTACAGTCAGTTCGTTATGGAAGTGTCACACCCTACAGTCAGTCCGTTATGGAAGTGTCACCCTACAGTCAGTCCGTTATGGAAGTGTCACACCCTTCAGTCAGTCCGTTATGGAAGTGTCACCCTACAGTCAGTCCGTTATGGAAGTGTCACACCCTACAGTCAGTCCGTTATGGAAGTATCACACCCTGCAGTCAGTCCGATATGGAAGTGTCACACCCTACAGTCAGTCCGTTATGGAAGTATCACACCCTACAGTCAGTTCGTTATGGAAGTGTCACACCCTACAGTATGTCCGTTATGGAAGTGTCACCCTACAGTCAGTCCGTTATGGAAGTGTCACACCCTTCAGTCAGTCCGTTATGGAAGTATCACACCCTACAGTCAGTCCGTTATGGAAGTGTCACACCCTACAGTCAGTCCGTTATGGAAGTGCCACACCCTACAGTCAGTTCGTTATGGAAGTGTCACACCCTACAGTCAGTTCGTTATGGAAATGTCAAACCCTACAGTCAGTCCGTTATGGAAGTGTCACACCCTACAGTCAGTCCGTTATGGAAGCATCACACCCTACAGTCAGTTCGTTATGGAAGTGTCACACCCTACAGTCAGTCCGTTATGGAAGTGTCACACCCTACAGTCAGTCCGTTATGGAAGTGTCACACCCTACAGTCAGTTCGTTATGGAAGTGTCACACCCTACAGTCAGTCCGTTATGGAAGTGTCACACCCTACAGTCAGTTCGTTATGGAAGTATCACACCCTACAGTCAGTTCGTTATGGAAGTGTCACACCCTACAGTCAGTCCGTTATGGAAGTGTCACACCCTACAGTCAGTTCGTTATGGAAGTGTCACACCCTACAGTCGGTTCGTAATGGAAGTGTCACACTGTCACCCTCCGCCCACCAACATGACGTCTGGTTTTGTGATTGGATAATGTGGCAATATCCTCTACATTAATTCTTTTCTAACTGACCAATCACAAGCCAAGACGAGAGAAAGAGGGCGGGGCTATATGACATGTCCATAATAAAAAACCTATAGTTAAGGTAAATAACAGCAACGCAGCAACAGGAGTGACGTAACAACAGGAGTGACGTAGCAACAGGAGTGACGCAGCAACAGGAGTGACGTAACAACAGGAGTGACGCAGCAACAGGAGTGACGTAACAACAGGAGTGACGCAGCAACAGGAGTGACGTAGCAACAGGAGTGACGCAGCAACAGGGGTGACGCAGCAACAGGAGTGACGTAACAACAGGAGTGACGCAGCAACAGGAGTGACGCAGCAACAGGGGTGACGCAGCAACAGGAGTGACGCAGCAACAGGAGTGATGCAGCAACAGGAGTGACGCAGCAACAGGAGTGACGCAGCAACAGGAGTGACGCAGCAACAGGAGTGACGTAACAACAGGAGTGACGCAGCAACAGGTATGACGCAGCAACAGAGGAACACAGCAACAGGGGTGACGCAGCAACAGGAGTGACGCAGCAACAGGAGTGACACGGCAACAGGGGTGATGCAGCAACAGGGGTACAGCAACAGGGGTGACGCGGCAACAGGAGTGACACAGCAACAGGAGTGACGCAGCAACAGGAGTGACGCGGCAACAGGAGTGACGCGGCAACAGGAGTGACGCAGCAACAGGAGTGACGCAGCAACAGGTATGACGCAGCAACAGAGGAACACAGCAACAGGGGTGATGCAGCAACAGGAGTGACGTAACAACAGGAGTGACGTAACAACAGGAGTGACGCAGCAACAGGAGTGACGCAGCAACAGGAGTGACGCAGCAACAGGAGTGACGTAACAACAGGAGTGACGCAGCAACAGGAGTGACGTAACAACAGGAGTGACGCAGCAACAGGAGTGACGCAGCAACAGGAGTGACGCAGCAACAGGAGTGACGCAGCAACAGGAGTGACGCGGCAACAGGAGTGACGCAGCAACAGGAGTGACGAAGCAACAGGAGTGACGCGGCAACAGGAGTGACGCAGCAACAGGAGTGACGCAGCAACAGGAGTGACGCAGCAACAGGGGTGACGCAGCAACATGAGTGACGCAGCAACAGGAGTGACGCGGCAACAGGAGTGACGCAGCAACAGGAGTGACGCAGCAACAGGAGTGACGCAGCAACAGGGGTGACGCAGCAACAGGAGTGACGCAGCAACAGGAGTGATGCAGCAGCAGAAGTGACGCAGCAACAGGTATGACGCAGCAACAGAGGTACACAGCAACAGGGGTGACGCAGCAACAGGAGTAACGCATCAACAGGGGTGACGCAGCAACATAAGTGACGCAGCAACAGGAGTGACGCAACAACAGGGGTGACGCAGCAACAGGAGTGACGCGGCAACAGGAGTGACGCAGCAACAGGAGTGACGCAGCAACATGAGTGACGCGGCAACAGGAGTGATGCAGCAACAGAAGTGACGCAGCAACAGGAGTAACGCAGCAACATGAGTGACGCGGCAACAGGAGTGATGCAGCAACAGAGGAACACAGCAACAGGGGTGACGCAGCAACAGGAGTGACGCAGCAACAGGAGTGACGCAGCAACAGGAGTGACACAGCAACAGGAGTGACGCAACAACAGGAGTGACGCAGCAACAGGAGTGACGCAGCAACATGGGTGACGCAGCAACAGGAGTCACACAGCAACAGGAGTGACGCAGCAACATGGGTGACGCAGCAACAGGAGTGACGCGGCAACAGGAGTGACGCAGCAACAGGAGTGACGCAGCAACAGGAGTGACGCAGCAGCATGGGTGACGCAGCAACAGAAGTGACGCAGCAACAGGAGTGACGCAGCAACAGGAGTGACACAGCAACAGAAGTGACGCAGCAACATGGGTAACGCAGCAACAGGAGTGACGCGGCAACAGGAGTGACGCAGCAACAGGAGTGACGCAGCAACAGCCGGGTCTCAATGTACACAGATAATAATAATAATAAATATCTGGCCCGGGTTCACCTAGTACAGTGAGGGCGTGTGAAGAGGTGTCCATCATCACGCACGCCCCTCATCCTGCACGCCCATCATCCTGCACGCCCATCATACTACACGCCCATCATACTACACGCCCATCATACTGCACGCGCATCATACTGCACTGCACGCCCATCATACTACACGCCCATCATACTACACGCCCATCATACTACACGTCCATCATACTACACGCCCATCATACTGTACTGCACGCCCATCATACTACACGTCCATCATACTGTACTGCACGCCCATCATACTACACGCCCATCATACTGTACTGCACGCCCATCATACTACACGTCCATCATACTACACGCCCATCATACTGTACTGCACGCCCATCATACTACACGTCCATCATACTACACGTCCATCATACTACACGTCCATCATACTACACGCCCATCATACTACACGCCCATCATACTACACGCCCATCATACTACACGCCCATCATACTGTACTGCACGTCCATCATACTACACGTCCATCATACTACACGCCCATCATACTACACGTCTATCATACTACACGCCCATCATACTGTACTACACGCCCATCATACTACACGTCCATCATACTACACGCCCATCATACTACAAGTCCATCATACTACACGTCCATCATACTACACGCCCATCATACTACACGCCCATCATACTGTACTGCACACCCATCATACTACACGCCCATCATACTACACGTCCATCATACTACACGCCCATCATACTACACGCCCATCATACTGTACTGCACGTCCATCATACTACACGTCCATCATACTACACGCCCATCATACTACACGTCTATCATACTACACGCCCATCATACTGTACTACACGCCCATCATACTGTACTACACGCCCATCATACTACACGTCCATCATACTACACGCCCATCATACTACACGTCCATCATACTACACGTCCATCATACTACACGCCCATCATACTACACGTCCATCATACTACACGTCCATCATACTACACGTCTATCATACTACACGCCCATCATACTGTACTGCACACCCATCATACTACACGTCCATCATACTACACGTCCATCATACTACACGCCCATCATACTACACGTCCATCATACTACACGTCATCATACTACACGCCCATCATACTACACGTCTATCATACTACACGCCCATCATACTGCACTGCACACCCATCACACTACACGTCCATCATACTACACGTCCATCATACTACACGTCCATCATACTACACGTCCATCATACTACACGCCCATCATACTACACGCCCATCATACTACACGTCCATCATACTACACGCCCATCATACTACACGCCCATCATACTACACGTCCATCATACTACACGCCCATCATACTACACGTCCATCATACTACACGTCCATCATACTACACGTCTATCATACTACACGCCCATCATACTGTACTGCACACCCATCATACTACACGTCCATCATACTACACGTCCATCATACTACACGCCCATCATACCACACGTCCATCATACTACACGCTCATCATACTACACGTCCATCATACTACACGCCCATCATACTGTACTGCACGCCCATCATACTACACGTCCATCATACTACACGTCCATCATACTACACGCCCATCATACTACACGTCCATCATACTACACGTCCATCATACTACACGCCCATCATACTACACGTCCATCATACTACACGCCCATCATACTACACGCCCATCATACTGCACTGCACGCCCATCATACTACACGTCCATCATACTACACGCCCATCATACTGTACTGCACGCCCATCATACTACACGTCCATCATACTACACGCCCATCATACTACACGTCCATCATACTACACGCCCATCATACTACTGCACGCCCATCATACTACACGTCCATCATACTACACGCCCATCATACTGTACTGCACGCCCATCATACTACACGTCCATCATACTACACGCCCATCATACTGTACTACACGCCCATCATACTGCACGCCCATCATACTACACGTCCATCATACTACACGCCCATCATACTGTACTGCACGCCCATCATACTACACGTCCATCATACTACACGCCCATCATACTACACGTCCATCATACTACACGCCCATCATACTGTACTGCACGCCCATCATACTACACGTCCACCATACTACACGCCCATCATACTACACGTCCATCATACTACACGCCCATCATACTCTACTGCACGCCCATCATACTACACGTCCATCATACTACACGTCCATCATACTACACGCCCATCATACTACACGCCCATCATACTACACGTCCATCATACTACACGTCCATCATACTACACGCCCATCATACTACACGCCCATCATACTACACGTCCATCATACTACACGCCCATCATACTACACGCCCATCATACTACACGTCCATCATACTACACGCCCATCATACTACACGTCCATCATACTACACGCCTATCATCCTGCACGCCCATCATACTTCACGCCCATCATACTGCACGCCCATCATACTACACGCCCATCATACTACACGCCGATCATAATGCACGCCCATCATACTACACGCCCATCATACTACACGCCCATCATACTGCACGCCCATCATACTATACGTCCATCATACTACACGCCCATCATAATGCACGCCCATCATACTACACGTCCATCATACTGTACTGCACGCCCATCATACTACACGCCGATCATAATGCACGCCCATCATACTGCACGCCCATCATACTATACGTCCATCATACTACACGCCCATCATACTACACGTCCATCATACTACACGTCCATCATACTACACGCCCATCATACTGTACTGCACGCCCATCATACTACACGTCCATCATACTACACGCCCATCATACTACACGCCCATCATACTACACGCCCATCATACTACACGTCCATCATACTACACGCCCATCATACTACACGTCTATCATACTACACGCCCATCATACTACACGCCCATCATACTGTACTGCACGCCCATCATACTACACGTCCATCATACTACACGCCCATCATACTGTACTGCACGCCCATCATACTACACGTCCATCATACTACACGCCCATCATACTACACGTCCATTATACTACACGTCCATCATACTACACGCCCATCATACTGTACTGCACGCCCATCATACTATACGTCCATCATACTACACGCCCATCATACTACACGTCCATCATACTACACGCCCATCATACTGTACTACACGTCCATCATACTACACGTCCATCATACTACACGTCCATCATACTACACGCCCATCATACTACACGCCCATCATACTACACGTCCATCATACTACACGCCCATCATACTACACGTCCATCATACTACACGCCCATCATACTACACGTCCATCATACTACACGCCCATCATACGACACGTCCATCATACTACACGCCCATCATACTACACGCCCATCATACTACACGTCCATCATACTACACGCCCATCATACTACACGTCCATTATACTACACGCCTATCATCCTGCACGCCCATCATACTTCACGCCCATCATACTGCACGCCCATCATACTACACGCCCATCATACTACACGCCGATCATAATGCACGCCCATCATACTACACGCCCATCATACTACACGCCCATCATCCTGCACGCCCATCATACTATACGCCCATCATAATGCACGCCCATCATACTACACGTCCATCATACTGTACTGCACGCCCATCATACTACACGCCGATCATAATGCACGCCCATCATACTGCACGCCCATCATACTATACGTCCATCATACTACACGCCCATCATACTACACGTCCATCATACTACACGTCCATCATACTACACGCCCATCATACTGTACTGCACGCCCATCATACTACACGCCCATCATACTACACGCCCATCATACTACACGCCCATCATACTACACGCCCATCATACTACATGTCTATCATACTACACGCCCATCATACTACACGCCCATCATACTGTACTGCACGCCCATCATACTACACGTCCATCATACTACACGCCCATCATACTGTACTGCACGCCCATCATACTACACGTCCATCATACTACACGCCCATCATACTACACGTCCATTATACTACATGTCCATCATACTACACGCCCATCATACTGTACTGCACGCCCATCATACTATACGTCCATCATACTACACGCCCATCATACTACACGTCCATCATACTACACGCCCATCATACTGTACTGCACGCCCATCATACTACACGTCCATCATACTACTCGTCCATCATACTACACGTCCATCATACTACACGCCCATCATACTACACGTCTATCATACTACACGCCCATCATACTGTACTGCACGCCCATCATACTACACGTCCATCATACTACACGCCCATCATACTACACGCCCATCATACTACACGCCCATCATACTACACGTCCATCATACTACACGCCCATCATACTGTACTGCACGCCCATCATACTACACGTCCATCATACTACACGCCCATCATACTACACGCCCATCATAATGCACGCCCATCATACTGCGCGCTCATCAAACTTACTCAGGTTGTTGTAAGCTGTGTAAGGTGCGTGGGGCGGCGGCGGTGAGGTGCATGTCTTTACTAAAGTTGAGTTCGTGGCCCAAGTGAAGTGCGTCTTGGGGCCAGCCTCTACCTACAGCCTGGCCGACCATATAGAGTCACCATTAACAATTATCTTCGTTAAATTTTAGGTTAATGTTAAAGCAAATTCAGACTCGTTATTTTCCCTCTGAATTATCCGTACGATTTTAGAGTGAAGTTTTTAAAAGGTAATATTCGTACTATTAAATATCTTCATGTAATATCTTCATTAAGTAATATTGATACAAGTTCAGTCAATATCTTCATGTGTTGTATCAGTAGAAACATTATTTTCATTAAGTAATATTAGTACAAGTTCAGTCAATTTATCCATTCAGAATTACGTACAAAGGTAACATAGAAAATAGTCCTCAGTGGTAACTTTTCAGGGGTAACTTAAAAAAAGAAAGTGTGATTCCTTAACTAAGCCCTAATGACACAATCTCTACTGAAGCTCGTCATATAAATATAGTATATACCTGTGTAATTAACCTATTGATCAATTTCCCTCCGACATGAAGTGTAGAAAACAACGTTAATTTATCTGAAAAAATAAAAGTCGTGTAAGTTGATGTTTCTATGATAAAAAGACATTGTAGTGATCTCTTCCTAGTCTTGTTTACTGCCTTAGTGTGTGTGTGTGTGTGTGTGTGGGTGGATTTAGTTAGTATAAGAGTATGTCTCAGTGTAATACCATCAGTGTAGTAAGCCATCTTTGATACCTTAGTGGCGGGCTTAGTTAGACACAACTCACATCCGGGAAAAAATTACTTCTTGAACTTCTCGAAAATCTGAGAGCCTTTACTTCCTTCCCCACCAGGTGAGAGCAGCCTCCCTCACCTGCTGATTGTGTGGAGGGGGGGGTCGGGAGGAGGGAGGCACCTATTCGCTCTTACCTGGTGACTGTGGGGGGGGGGGGGGGGAAGGAGGGGAGAGGAGGGGGGGGGACTACCACTTCCCTGCCCCCCCCTCCACATTCCCACCAAGTCTCGGCACCAGGAAACAGAATGAAACACAATATATCTTTTTTATGCAACATTTCACAAGTAACTTCCGTACATCAAGATCTCCAGGTGTATTATACTCACACCTTACACGTGATGGCAACAAGAAGCATTATCGTGTACGTCTATGTTTTTTTTTAGATACATTACTTATATTTTGAATTTAATTTGAACCTATAGTATTACACGTTTCATGTAGTAATGAAAAATATTAATAAAATAATATAATCATTAATATTACTATCTTTATATTATTATATTTCCAAACCTTGTATTAACTGTCAATGGTAAATTATGATATTAATTTCTAAAACACACCTACAGGTCTAATTACTTAATAACTACCATCACTAAACGCTATATATGACAGACGTCTAAATACAAAACCAAATAGCAACTGTGAAACCTTCGTCACATATTGTTATTTTAGGAGTCAATATGTTTATGTTTTTCTTAAATTTTCAACCATTTTCAAACATCTTAGATCATTCATGGGTTGTAGAGTATAGTTGGAACATTTCAAAGTGATAGTTTGTGGCAGTGTTGAAGAAAAACTTTGCCCCACACACACACACAAACACACAGATGGCACTTAAATCCCGACAGTGAACAGACGGGGGATAAACTTACCCACGGACAGACAGACTGACATACATACCCCCCAGTAACCATACGGGGATAAACTTAGGGCGACAGAAGGACACTCACCACTTCTAACTTAACATGAAAAATAAGAACAAATTGTTTATATACTTATTTAAATGTGTATATTTTAACTTTGAATAAATATAAATCATAAGTGAAAACAGTCCATAGGAAAGAACCTAACACACGTCTGATATGAAGAGAAAAGTACTACAACTGAATCAGTACAGTAATGAGACGAGAGAGAGAGAGGGAGAGAGAGAGTGTGAGTGTAAATGAGAACATGATATCGTAAGAGGTGGAAAAACTGACACACACTTCCTGCTGAACAATGAAGAGGAAAGAGCTACGCGTCACTTATACAGGTGAGGTGGGGAAACTAGCGGAGGAAACCAGCGGGGAAAAAAAAAGTGAAAAAAAAGAAAAAAATGAAAAAAAGTTAATTTATGCATCGTGTATTTATATAAAAAAAAACCGGAGCTTTACCTTAAGTATTTTTTAAATGTCGTAATGATATTTAGAGGAAGAATAACCCCCTTCCCTCCTGAATACACCTGTCCTAACTATAACAGGTACACAAAGTTTACCTGGGTAATGAGGGATATACTAGACTGTAATATTCTGCGAGGCGACCATACCTAGGACTAGGGAAGTCTGAGTGAGGAAGAAGGAGGAAGAATGGGAGGGGGAGGAGGAGGAGGAATAGTAGGAAGAGGAATGTGAGTAAGAAGAGGAGGAGGAGTAGGAAGAGGAAGAGAAGAAGGGTCAAAGACAGTGTAGACGACCTTATGTTATATGTATAAAATGTTGAATGTTGGATGAGGCATTAATATTTCACATCTAAGCTTGAGGCAACATTTTTTTCTGTTTATTCTGGAAAGTCATAACCAAAGGACACACACACACACACACACACACACACACACACACACACACACACACACACACACACACTAATCACTTAATGGTACAGTATATAAAATCATAAACCCTTCAACACATGGACTCCACTTTTAACATTATATTAAGCCAACGCCAGACATCACACATTAAAATTCACCCACAACTTACTAACTGCACATCATTAACACAACATCTGTCATATAATCACACAACAACAAAGCAACAGATCTCTCCTCGTGAAGAATTGATATGGATGGTGAAGAAATAAGCCAAAATAGAACATAAGCGAAGTAATAAATTCAGAGGTGCAGTGTTTTGTTTACAAAGAGATGAAGGAGGTGATAAGTGGCCCCTTGAGGAACGCCCACTACCCGCTCCCTCCCTCACCTACACTCACCTTGCATTCTATACTTTCTTATTGCCATCACTACCTTTATCAAAAACCTCAAATATGCTCTTGGAATCGACTAAGTAATCATTTTATCTTTATGAGGCTAAAATCAAGTACATATCAATAATATACAACTGACTTTATAACCAAAACAATCAAATTTATTTTCAGGTTATATTGTGTATAATAATATCCACTTTTACTGCTTCTTGAGAGTGATTTAATACTCTGGGTACATACGTGTATTACCGGAGCCCATAACTACTGGGTGTCTAAGTACCAGTATCACTCTCCCGGTCTGAGGTATTTAATTTTCTTTGTTGTTATTGAGTCTCATATGAATAAGGACATTAATGCCTGTTATGGTCTGTTGTTTTTCATTTCCCTTCACTTCAATTAAACCTATAATATACGAGTTCTTCATGCAGAGAAATAACTCAGTTCTATTTGTATTAAAATTATAGAGCCTGGCGATAATGGCGGTGCATCACAGAGTAATTCGTGATTTTAAGCCCTCTCATAACCTGACCTGACCTGACATGACCTGACCTGACCTGACCAAACCAAACCAAACGTAACGTAACCTATAGTACCAGTGTTTGTGAGAACTTACTGTAAATTAAATATAACAACGTATTTTAAAGAGAAGGGTATTGATTAGCCAATGCAGGTGGTATGTGTTCCGGTCTTTCTGGGTCACTCATTAACACCCAACTACACACCTTGACGACTTGAAGGTGCAGTCGTTGGTGGTGTTTGGATCAGGTGAAGAGATAAATCGTCCATCCTAAGGACATCATGGCCAGCTACTGAGAACTCACAAGGCTAAACTAGTTACATCTTTCTCACCCCCAAACACTCTTACATTTGACCTGTAATGGTATTGAATGTTATTATACTTTATGATGCTGATAATTTTGAGAGAGAGAGAGAGAGAGAGAGAGAGAGAGAGAGAGAGAGAGAGAGAGAGATAGATTAGTGTGTGATGGGCAATAAACTGACACTAGCAACACAATGTGGAAGCAACAAAATATAGAACTTCTCCCTGGTATAGGCTGCGTCCCGTCGTAATTTGCAACACCCATCGCTGGATAATAGACCCCTGAATATTCAACAGGGAATATGAGGACTGTTATTTACTGTTGCAGCTTTGATTAAATGTTTGTTGCAGTAGCGATAAACCATCAACAAATGCCTCTCTGTGTTGGTACTGAAGCTGTGAAAAAAAAAACATATTTGGGATTTAAGTTTACATTCATCGATCGTTTTCGCTTCATCAGTGCAGAAAGAGAGGGAGAGAGAGGGTGGAAAGAGAGGGAGAGAGAGGGTGGGAAGAGAGAGAGTTAGAGAGAGAAGGGGGGAAGAGAGAGAGAGAAAGAGAGAGAAGGGGGGGGGGGGAAAGAGAGAGAGTTAGAGAGAGAAGGGGGGATGAGAGAGAGAGTTAGAGAGAGAAGGGGGGATGAGAGAGAGTTAGAGAGAGAAGGGGGGCAAGAGAGAGAGTTAGAGAGAGAAGGGGGGGATGATAGAGTTAGAGAGAGAAGAGAGAGAGAGAGAGAGAGAGAGAGAGAGAGAGAGAGAGAGAGAGAGAGAGTGTGTTACTAGATATCAAATTGTTTTCATATAAATCTGTATATATATTTTTTGGGGGGTCGTTTGATCTTTTATCTGAAAATTTTATAAACCAGAAAGGTAAAACGAACAGAAAATTGGAAAGCTAATTTCGTCCGGGACACAAAGCAGCGACTATTGGCTACCTGTTCAACAATGTGCTTCCCCCACTGTAGTCCTTATAACTGTTACCTAGTTCATGAAAAAACCTAATCTAACCAAATCTAACACAACTTAACCTAACTAAACTAATCTACGAACCTAACCTAACTAAGTTAATCTATGAACCTAACCTAATCTGACCTAACCTAACTAAGCTAATCTATGAACCTAACCTAACTAAGCTAATCTATGAACCTAACCTAACCTAATCTGACTTCACTTAACCATACTAACCTAACCTACACAACTTTAAGCGACTGTAATATATTTCCTCATAGATATACAAGACCAGTTCTGCTCTCTCTCTCTCTCTCTCTCTCTCTCTCTCTCTCTCTCTCTCTCTCTCTGACGACAGGAAGTTGCTACGTATGTTTTCATGAAGCCAAAATTTAGGTCATGAAAGAAACGTGAAGCCTTAGCCGCTGACTCACGAGAAAAAACCACAATTCTTAGTCATCCAGTTTATCTTCTTACTTGTGATGTCTGTCTGTCTGTCTGTCTGTCTGTCTGCCTGTGTCTATCTGTCTGTCTCTAGAAATTATTGTCGTATATATTGATATTTTGGATTTGTAACTCTCACAAGGTCCTCTGTAAACACACACACACTGTACACTAATATAAAATTTCTACCATACACTTTTTTGAGTATTTATACTGTACTGTACCTCAACCATCTCTTTAAAAATAATAGTCATACATATAGGTCATATTCCAGTGTTACCATATAATAAACTGTCCTTAATTAGTGCCATAAATAATTCTTTAAATCTTCAATGGCTGATACGTGTTAAAAATATATATATAATATTCTTCATCGACACATAATGTATAACACTATGAACACCCAAGAGACAGCCATAAATTTGTAAATCTCTAAATAATAATAATAATAATAATAATAATACGTGTTTCAGTCGTGTTTAATTCCTACTCAGGTTGTTCGACTGTCAACAATATGCATAGTTTCCTCGCTGGTGAAGGATCGTGTTTTGGCTGAGACTGAACCACCCAGTCAACGAGGGTCAAGACCAACATACATACAGACTCACACTATGATTGTTTTTTAATCTTTTATAGACACTAAATATATATATATGTGTGTGTAGTGTGGTTAGGAAAGAGAGAGAGAGAGAGAGAGAGAGAGAGAGAGAGAGAGAGAGAGAGAGAGAGAGAGAGAGAGAGAGAGAGAGACTTAACGTTGAAGAAGAAGATATGTGAGAACGAACAGGAATAACACACACTCCCACTAAGAACCTCTATAAATATATTCATAAGGTTGCACTACAGCACAGTGCCCTACTCGGCGTACCTGCAGGCCATTTAAATTTCATTGTGTAAGACCTTGGCCTGAAGCGCGAGCCGCCACCTTTGTCCACCGTCAACACAGGAGTCCCCCCCTCCCTCCCTCCCTTGCTTCTATCACAATACAGCTCCCCCGTACCTTTACAGACAACCCGCTCACATATTGTATATTTTTTAATCTGTGTGTGTGTGTGTGTGTGTGTGTGTGTGTGTGTGTGTGTGTGTGTGTTCCATATAATAATGAATCTTCAAAATGCACTTCTACTAATGTGTTTACTCTCATATGGATTATCTTATTGACAAACATACACTCAGAGGAACTGTTAAGATGTTAAATAATAACATATAACGTCAACCAGCCTGCACTTGGAATCTTACACTCAACTCATGCCAAGACGCTGGACATAACACCTTCATGTTGTGGTCGACCAGAGAAACCGCATCTCTCTGGAGGGCGGCCAGCAGTCTTGAAGGACATTTTCTTCATTTTATACACAAATAAAAATCGTACTGCTCCCCCTACCCTCTCCCCGGCCCCACCTTCAATACAATAAACTCTTCTTCCCATCAGTGATCGTATCTGGGTCTTATATCTCCGTCAGGAAGATATTCACTGTGGGTTCTCCTCTCTGCTTTACAGCCATCTAACATTCCACTTTGCTTCCCTGGAGACTCATATTCCCGCCACCAACTTCACGCCAAACTCACTCGGTTCGGTATTGGCGGGAAATGTGCATATAGTGCCCGAATATCTTCCTCTTTTTTTTCTTTGCGTTCAATGTTCTCGTCTGGCAAGGAGGATGTTGAAGTATTAGAGAGAGAGAGAGAGAGAGAGAGAGAGAGAGAGAGAGAGAGAGAGAGAGAGAGAGAGAGAGAGAGAGAGAGAAATATCATACTAATTAACAGATCCTCGAATTTCGTTCTTAAATGGGAAAGAGAAACAGACTCTTTATAACTACTGACAAAACAATAATAAACACAACATGTCCTCGGATTGTTATCGCCCCCCCTAAAAAATACAAAACAAACACCAATCTCGCTAAACCAATACGACGAGGCCACATGACAACGGGGAGCTGGTGATGTGTGTCAAGAGTGTTCAGAACCTCTACTCGTCAGTGTGTGTGGTTTGTGGCTACTGGCAGATGGCTGAAAGACCTTCAAGTATCATAATCACGAAGGTAAACTCATTGTTGGGAATTTCTGGCTCTTGTATAATGATCATACGGTCTACTACGCTTCCCTTGCCACTGCAGTTTGTTGCTGTTGTGTGTGAGGGAGGTTTATATATATAGCATGTTAGGCTTTGATTAATTATCACGTTATTACTGGAGGTTATATTTACCATGATGTCTCGTATTTTCTCTCTAAAATATACTGATGTGTTACCTATCTTTCCTCAGCCCATCTAGTGAGGAAGGCGAGGGATTTATTTTTATTTTTTCTTATTGTTACCTTGATGTGTCTGAGTGTGGGTATAGGGGAGTTAGCTGTCAAGGATATCGAGTGAATAGTCTTGCTATGGCCGAGCCTAACCTAACCAAACCTAACCTAGCCCACAGAATAAATAATAAAATATATATAATTGTTTTGTTTTTTACTGAATCTTGAGACTTTAGTTGATAATATATATAATGACTTTAACCATTGATTACAAAAAAAAAATAAATAAATAATTTACATATATATATATATAAGGTATTTTGTTTTATACCTAAGAAATAATGAAAGAAAACAGAAAACTATAAAAAGTCAAGATTTCGTTATTTTTATGAAAGATTTTGTATACAACGTCTGAGAGAAAAAAGATAGCAGGCGACTCGTTTTTTCAATTTATTTAAGAAAATTCTACAGCTAAGGTTTTCAAGAAGTAATTTACAAACTAATTCTTCCTACAGTGGACATAAACTTTCAAAAACTTTATAAGTTGTCTTGTTTTGTGCCTAGATAATATAAATAAACACAGAACAACGTAGCCTAGTCTTAAACCCACAACTAAAAGGATAACTTTAACAAACTCTAAGACATCCTTTGTTTCGCCATGAAGATAGTGTCAAGTGAATGTGTACTGAAGACTCCACTAGCTGTAGGTCTAATGTGGCAATGTTAATGAACTGAGGTTGGTGGAGATTAAAATTGGCATCCATGGAAATTGACTCCTCGTAGTGAAAGCATTAACTCGATTGCTGGCCAAATGTAATCAGTGGAATTATCGGTAAATGGGAATTGTTGTGCTGTAGGTTACGTGCTAAATAAATTTCCTTCTACTATTACTAATAATAATAATAATAATAATAATAATAATAATAATAATAATAATAAAAATACAGTAATAAAACAAATTATCCTACGACTTTCATTTATCACAAGTTACAACTAACACTAGAATAGCAACAACAACAAAAACCTAATTTGTTTGCATAGGAGACAAAACAAAATAAAACTAAAGCCAAAAATTGTGTCACGTATAAAAGATGTATTTGTTTTGCAGCGGGAAATTAACCACAGCAAAAACAAAAGAGCAATGAGTGTGTTTGTTTTTCGCGGCAAAATAGAAATTCGTGTATTTGCTTGGCGCGCAAAATAGCCTCACTAATAAGTTGAAGAGAGAAAAGCCCAAGACACCCACGCCACTTCCTTGATCACACACACACACCAAGATGCAGCTGAAGTTTTATCCAATTGGAGTAACAACTTAAGCTTAAACACCGTAAGTAAAGCTGTGTGTGTTAATACGCCATCTTGAGTTTGTAGTTACGTTGTTTGTTAATAATTACGGCTCCAAAAAGTAAGTAAGAAAGAAAGAAAAAGAATAGTAAATACGAAAGAACATTAGTAAAAGTATATAAATAATTAAGAAAGTAAGAAAGTAAGACAATAAGCAATACAGATATACTCCAAGATAGGGTGAGGGATATAATGGTTATACTTAACTACGAGTATATCCTGATTATACGAGTTCTAGGTATTTATATATTGAAATATATTCATGGTTTAGTAAATTTATCTGATTAAAAAGACAAGCGGACATATCTACTGGAGGGAAAGAGTGAAATTGGACTTTGTGGAATTATGGACTCAGTAGGTGGACTCTGTGGACTTGTGTACTGACTAGATGAACTTGTGGACTGATTAGGCAAGGCAGTTGATAAATAAACCTTACCAAGGAAGTAAGAAACATGAAGCCTGAGAAAGTGTCACGTCTCACTCAGGGCTCATGACGACACTTCAGATGAGGAACAAAGGCAGCTGTAGCGGTGACTGATTTATATTAATTAAGAACAAAAATCCTAATTGAGTTTTGTATAACATTACAGAATTACAATTGTTGACTCAAGGATACCCAAAAAAATCAAGAAAAGAACTACAATGTGAGTGACTATAATGTATTGACACAGTACACTGGAATGCGAAGGGGATATGTTCGTCAGTGTTTTTTTTTTTTAATATATTCAGGTCTTTTAAGAACCTAACCTAACCTAACCAAAGACCACTCAAGCGCAAGTGATCTCTGATGTCATAAACCCAAGATGGAGACTAGGGGGGGGGGGGGGAGGTACAGGTAACACGAGCGGGAGACGAAACAATCATTAAGGTAACTCAGGTGTAGGGTGACGACTCTTACTCAAGGAGGAAGTGGCTGAGGTTCTCCCTAATTGACGAGGGGGTTGTTGACGCGGCCATTCACGCTAATTGGTCGATCGTGCCTGTGAAATAATATACATACTGACAGTGACGCAGAGATAGACAGACGCAAAGATAGACAGACGCAAAGATAGACAGACGCACAGTTACACACACACACAGTCACACACACACACACACACACAGTGGGTGTGTGTGTGTGTGTGGTGGATAACAACTCGATAATCGACGCATAACTCTCACTGTCCGGCCACAAATGGACTACTTACAACACCTTGCTTATGAGTTGTATTTAAATCTTTTCGTTAATTTAGGACATAATGAAGGTGCTGTAGAATGATAGTTGTAGGTATGGCCGTCGCTACCACCACTACTACTACCACCATCGCCACGATCGCCACCACCACCATTACCACCGTCACCACCACCACCACGTCTAGCGGTCAGCAACTGTGGGGGTAAACGGCCAACAGCCCGGAAATATAAGGGCCAGCGCACCGACTCGACCCCAGGCACCATGTTGTTGTTTCTGGGGGCAAGAGAGCTGGACAATACCTCATCCGGAGAAAACGGGAAATCTTGATAACCGCTTACTGTTACCGCATACTTTTACCGCATACTTTTACCGCTTACTGTTACCGCATACTTTTACCGCTCACTTTTACCGCTCACTTTTACCGCTTACTTTTACCGCTTACTTTTGCCACTTACTTTTACCCCTTATTCTTACCGCTTACTCTTACCGCTTTCTTGGTGGTGGTGTCATGGAGAGGTTTGGTGTTTTTCTGTATAAGCATTACAAAAAAACATAATACTTATGAGTAATTAACTGTAGATTTAAAAAGCTGGTTCATTACATATAATTCAGAGAAGTAATTTATTTTAATTATTCAAATGCGTTTACAGATGATAATTACTTCAATTATTATCATCAAAGTTTAAATGTAAAGAACGTTTAGTATGTGACAAACTTTCCATCGCTAACACACACACACACACACACACACACACACACACACACCTGCATTGCCCCAAGCTACTGTCCTGGCCACGTGGCCACACACCTGCCCAACAGCATCCAGCCCATACGAGCATTAACTGATTGCTACAAGAACAGCCCAGTCCCAACCATTGTAAAAATTATCAACAACTAATTATTATATATCATATTTGTATCACTTATGTTACTTGTACATCATTTGTAAATCAAGAGACCCATTCCCCAATTATGTAATTGTATATTTTCAGCCTTCCGGCTGCCATGCTCTTTCAATAAACCGTTAATTATTATTATTATTATTATTATTATTATTATTATTATTATTATTATTATTATTACACACACACACACACACCTCACAGTCCCCTAGTGACCTCAGGCCATGTGCCATAACCCCCATACCCAGTCTACTCTGTGAAGACTTTGTTTTTTAATGGGTATTTGCTAGTATTTATCAGTCAATTGATCCACAGCAATTTGGCAATATGAAGACCTCCTCTACATCACACTGCTTAGTTAGCTTTCTGGATTTTCTGCACAAAAACCTGCAGAAACGTAAGACATCACTGGCCGTTGCCCTTGTTGACTTCAGGAAGGCGTTTGACCTTGATGATCACTGCACTGTTATCAACAAGGCCATTGCACTAGGGCTGCCCACCAACCTGGTCTCATGGCTCACTGATTTCCTGAGTGAGCGTCGTCAGGCAGTGTGGTACCAGGGTTCTGTCTCCACATTCCAACACTTCACCTGCGGTGTTCCCCAGGGGACCAAGATGGGACCACTGTGCTTCCTAATCCTGATCAACGACACTATCGGACACTCCTCACAGGTGAAAGTACGTGGATGACTGCACTGTGGGGGCTACAGTGGACAACACCTCACCGGACTACACATCGCTACAAGGCACCCTGGACAGGCTACAGGCATGGACTATGGAGAACAAGGTCATCATCAATCACACCAAAACCGTAGTCATGTACTTCAATACCGCCACCACTCCAGTGCAAGCCCCAGCAGTCACAGTGGGTGCCCATCCTCTCCAGCTGGTGCAGTCTGCCAAACTCCTGGGTGTAACTATAGACAACAAACTTGACCGGAAGGCCCATGTAAACAACACAATTAAGGCAGCCTCGTATCGACTCTACATGCTTCGACGACTTAGGTCACTTGGGGCACCCACGCCAGAGCTGAGGACCATCTACAACGCATTTATTCTCCCCAAATTAACGTATGCGTCACCAGCCTGGTCGTCTTCTCTCAACTCAACCCAACAACGTCAGCTAGAGAAGGTACAGAAAGGGGCCTGCAGAATCATGCTCGGCGCAGAATACTCGGGCTACAACAACGCTCTCTCCACCCTGGAAATGCCATCCCTCAATGACCTCCACCACCACGCACTAGCAGGATTTGGCAGTGGGCTACTGCACTATCCTCGTCATCGCCACCTACTGCCACATGCAGTCCCCCGCCCACCTTGCGCAGTCCGCCGCTACAACAAAATTCAGCCCATAAGAGCCCGCACTGATAGATATAAGAACAGCACCATCCCATCTAGCGTTAAAATAATAAACAGCTCCTGATTAATGTACTGTACAGCCCTGTAAATGTATTGAATGTATATTATTATGTCTAAATCACATGTAAGTTTGTATATTTTCAGCCACCGGCTGCAACTCTATGAATAAACAGTTTATTATTGTTATTATTTTATTATTATTATTACACACACACACACACACACACACACACACACACACTAGAAAGCGTCCACATGTCTCCAGGCTTCAGCGGTTATGAACTCTCACAAATGACCATGAACTTGCCCCCGTGAAGCCAATATATTGCAATAGTTATGCCCTCGACAGTGACCCAAGAAAGGTTATTTTTTTTTATGTTCTGAGGAAAAAGATTATTCAAATTGGTTTGCTAGTTATTGGGTACGCCTTGGTGTTGCTATTGATGGTCTAGTATGTTGCTAGTGAGGACGTTGCATATTGCTATTGATGGGACAGTGAGGGTCTTGTGTGTTGCTAGTGATGGGACAGTGAAGGTCTTGTGTGTTGCTAGTAATGGGACAGTGAAGGTCTTGTGTGTTGCTAGTAATGGGACAGTGAAGGTCTTGTGTGCTGCTAGTGATGGGGCAGTGAGGGTCTTGTGTGCTGCTAGTGTGGGGCAGTGAAGGTCTTGTGTGCTGCTAGTGATGGGGCCGTGAGGTTCTTGTGCACTGCTAGTGATGGGGCAGTGAGGGTCTTGTGTGCTGCTAGTGAGGGGGGCAGTGAGGGTCTTGTGTGCTGCTAGTGTGGGGCAGTGAGAGTCTTGTGTGCTGCTAGTGTGGGGCAGTGAGGGTCTTGTGTGCTGCTAGTGTGGGGCAGTGAGGGTCTTGTGTGTTGCTATTGGTGGGGCAGTGAGGGTCTTGTGTGCTGCTAGTGAGGGGGCAGTGAGGGTCTTGTGTGCTGCTAGTGTGGGGCAGTGAGGGTCTTGTGTGCTGCTAGCCTGAGGTTGGTGTATTAAAGGCCACGAGTTTTATAGACAGAAGGCCGTAGAAAGGAGAGAGAGAGAGAGAGAGAGAGAGAGAGAGAGAGAGAGAGAGAGAGAGAGAGAGAGAGAGAGAGAGAGAGAGAGAGAGAGAGCACCCACATCACCGCCGCCTCAGCTAACACTGGGCGGCCAGACGTCATTGCCCTCTAGCAGGAGCCATGACTCACATTGTTGTTGGACTTTCCCTTCAGTGTGTGTGTGTGTGTGTGTGTGTGTGTGTATGCCTCAAGGACATATGTTAACACAGGCAAAATAAATACACCACCTTAGCGTTGACCTGACCTAGAATAAGTTACGCATTAGGATGACTCGACCTAAACTCAGGTAACTTAAGGTGTGTTTATGAAGGTCAGGGCAACACAGGTGAAACAAACTTACTAATTTAACATCTGTGTATTAGTTATTACAGGAATAAATGTTGTGTAAAAGAAGGTATATTCACTTCACCTCTGATTTCTTGTTTAGGAAGTGAGGTTGAGGAGGGAGGCTGCCACAGTTATTTACCTCTAGGTGTTGATGACCTTCACACTCCTCGTAAACAAATGAAATAAATAATGTTGATGTTTATTTATTTTCTCGGTAGCACTTTCTCCCTTTCTAAAAAAAAAAAAAATTATTAATTCACTGGAGGTCAAAACTGGTGTGTGTGTGTGTGTGTGTGTGTGTGTAATATTTATAATAGTGCACACCTTTGAATCAATAAAAGTAATATAATCGTAAATTTATCAAGTATCATGACTATAAAAGTAGAAATATTGTGATTAATATATTGACATTCTCTCCACAGGTAGGTTGGTGACCCCGCCAGCACAGGTGGAGTGGCCCAAACCTCCACCACCACCACCACCAGCAGCACCTACCCTCACCAACCTGTGCTCCTTCCCACATTGTTCGTAGGTGTTCCCTTCCTCTTATTTCAGGTATACATATACATAGACCAAAGAGATAAAATAAACATGTATAGAACCTGGATGGCAATATTGGCACTCTTCCCCTTAGCCAGTCCACATGATTATATTTTCAAGAATCCATCGCTTCTGATAAGTAAGTTCCTTATTGCATTTACTAAATCAAGCCACAATTGCTCCTCTCAGATATGTACCACTACAGTCGCCTGCACTTATACCTGGTACAGTAGCTGGTGGGTTTTGTGAGATGTGGCAACTCTGTGTTTGTTTACATCGCAATAAAACTCTCAGAATGGCTCGACGGAACCTCACAATAGTAGTCAGTCTAAGGATGATAGGTAAACATTCCACAGAGTTGCCACATCTCACAAAACGCACCAGTCACTGTACCAGGTATAAGTGTTGGCGACTGTACATTAAATTGATATCACAAAAATTACTAAAACAATATTACATAAATGATATAGTCGTCATAGCTTAGTATCTCGTCGTTATGTCAATGTATATTATTTTTAAATTTCAAAATGTTCCATTGTTACCTTAACTATTTAGGTAGACAATGGAATTTCGACATTTCGTAGCTGTTTTATCAATAGAAATGTTGTATAGTGAATGGGGTGGATGTGTATGTTCTGAATAGTGGTGCTTTATATGATGGCTCGTGCAATACTCTGTGTGTGTGTGTGTGTGTGTGTGTGTGTGTGTGTGTCCTCTCTATCTATCTCTCTGTCTCTCTTTCCTCTCTGTGTGTCTGTCTATCTTTCTCTCTCTGTCTCTTCTGTCTCTCTTGCTTGACAGTATAATCACATTAGAGTACCGCGAGTATGCCATGGGTGAGGCGGTCTATATACAGACTTAACACAGAGGCCATGAATAATATAATCCACGAAGCGTAGTAGCGAAAGAACCTGATGGGCGCTAACTTCATTAATTCACACAGTTAACATTTGTCCTCCTTTCGATCACGTAAATATAGTATGAAGAGAGAGAGAGAGAGAGAGAGAGAGAGAGAGAGAGAGAGAGAGGTAAAATACATCTTCCCTGTGTCACACTACAATACAGTTACTCAGGGGTCACTATGATAATGACCAACCCTAGTGAGGTTCAAAACACACACACACACACGGATCTTCTCCAGCCCGAAAGTTCAATCGTGGTCACAGCTTTGTTTTGTTTATCCGGACACAAAATTCTTCCTCTCACTACTCCTTCCCCACCCCCCCCCCCAACCCCCCCCCCTTCGTCTATTCGTCATCAATCTCCCTCCATCCGTCTCCCTCTCTCCCTCCATCCGTCTCCCTCTCTTATCATCTCTCTCCTCCTCCCTACCACTTCCCTCCCTCCCTCCATCCTCCCTCCCTCTCTCTCTATCTGGATATTGTCGTCATCCGTGTCTACTGTATATTACTTTCACCGGGCAGTATGGGAGGGTACCTTGGCCAGGTGCTTTGTATAATGTGTATTAGTATACTCTTGTTCTGTATGAGTCATTTCGTCTGAGTTTCTTATTTAGAGAAACATATATAATTTATTATATACTACTACTACTACTACTACTACTACTACTACTACTACTGCTACTACTACTACTACTACTACTAATAATAATAATAATTTACGAACTAAATACACAAACAAATAATTATACAACTAATAATAATAATAATGATGATAATGAATAATTTATTAAATATATAAATAAACAACTAAATAAATAATTAATATCCGTAATGAAAATATCTAAATAAATAAATAAATAAATAAATACGAATAATAACCAAGATGTAGTTGGTATTAATAAAACATAAGCTCGTAGCCCCAGAGTGATCAGGCGGCAGGTCAGCCTCAGGAAGTATCAGGGAAAACCAAACCTTGTCGAGTGCGAACGAGCGGGAGGGGCGAGTGAGCTGGCGGACAGGGCGGAGTAGGTGGGTGGGCGGGCAGGGCAGGTGGGCAGGTGCAAGTGGGCGGGCGGGTCAGGGGTCCTAGGGCCAATGTACTCCAACGTCCCGTTCTTTACGTAGCTGTCGATTAGGTGGGATGGAGGAGGAGGAGGAGAAGAAGGAGAAGGAGGAAGAAGAAGGCTAGGAGGGGGAAGAGATGGGTGACGAGGCTGGGCGGGTGATGACCTGCTCACCTGCCACAACACACTCACCTCGACCGGTCTCTGTCTAACTGTCCGTCGCCCTCGGCCTGCTTCCACGAATCGCATACATTGTTGAACTCATTGTAAATATTCGAGGTAACGGCGACGGTGACAACATACAAGATGAGACACAATGTTTTAGATGATTTATTGAGCGTTTGTTTATGTGTAACGGTGAGGTATTTAGGGGAAGAGGAACACACACACACACACACACACACACACACACACACATGAAGGTAGAGTGACAGACATACAGACAGAAGTGGGTAATAAATAAGACGAAGTTAATCACTCATCGACAGTCACTCACAGATAGATCACTCACACAGTCACTCTACATCAGACACCCACAGACAGTTACTCAATGGCAGATGCTTAATAGTCATTCATAGAGTCACTCACAGATAGTCACTTATAGTCACTCGTAGACAGTCACTCACAGACAGTAACTCAATGTCAGACGCTTACAGACAGTCACTCAATGTCAGACACACTCAGTCACTCAAGGTCAGACACTCACGCAATGTCAGACACGGTCACTCAATGTAAACACTCAAACAGATAATCAACAACAGACACTCAACACCAGGCACTCAAGAGCTATAGATACTCCCAACACCAGACACTCAACACCAGGCACTCAGAGCTATAGATACTCCCAACACCAGACACTCAACACCAGGCACTCAGAGCTATAGATACACTCAACACCAGACACTCAACACCAGGCACTCAGAGCCATAGATACACTCAACACCAGACACTCAACATTAATTCAGCGTTTAAATGGAAGTCCCAATTTCGGTGTGGACTGAGCATTAACACGATGCCGCGCCGGGTGGAGCTGACCATGAATTAATAAGCCAGGTGTGTGTTAGGCCAGGTGAACAGTCGTTGTAGAGTGTAAACAGAGAGAGAGAGAGAGAGAGAGAGAGAGAGAGAGAGAGAGAGAGAGAGAGAGAAAAAATTATAATTGTATACCTACTTTTTGCACACACACACACACTTACACGCTTTTTACACTTTCACAATGTTGAAATGCCCTGTAGTTTGAGTTTCTTCCCACCTAGTTATTATATATCATATTTGTATCACTTATGGTACTTGTATATTATTTGTAAATCAAGAGACCCATTCCCCCAATTATGTAACTGTATATATTTAGCCTTCTGGTTGTCATGTTCTTTCAATAAGCAGTTAATTATTATTATTATTATTTTTATTATTACACACACACACATACACATCATTAATCAAGGTGAAAGTAACAAATTATTCACAAAATACACAATATAATTCTGTATAATGGTCATCAATTCCGAATTAGTATAAGGAAAAGATTCTTTCATCCTTTGCTGTACGTTTAGTTAGGTTAGGTTAGGTTAGGTTATGGGAGTAACGTTAGATTATGCAGATTAGGTGGTGTGTGTGACGGATCTTGAGAGTGAACACAAAAGACTGCACGACGGACCCAGCGCTAAGGAAGCAAAGGCTTGTGTTTAGTAACTTCAAAGAGAAGATTTTCCAGTCAGTTTTTTTCTGTTTATAAAAAAAAAGATGAAAGAAACGTACCACAGACTAGGTGTGTGTGTGTGTGTGTGTGTGTGTGTGTGTGTGTTGAACTTGAGTATAACCGACTGTACCAAAGTTGAGTTTTCTTTACCGCTAAAATCAGATACAAGTCGGTGTTAGCGTCTTGTCAGGTGTGTCAGCAAACGTGTTCAATCAACGTTGTCATAAAGACTCACCTGGGGGAGGGGTTTTTTTCACAGACAGACACACACACACATATCTTACTCAATACTGCTGCTTATCTTTCTCTTCATCTCCTATCTCTTCTAATCCTCCCTCCACCCTCATTATGTTTCATCTTTACAATTGTTTAACTTAACCTCGTGGTCTCTGTTGTTTTTCCTGTGAGTCGCTTTCCCTGACGGTGACGGTGGTGATGGTGTAGCCCGGGGTACGAGGTTCATCAACCTGTGTGTGGTGCCCTGCCCATGTGACCCCCACTTGTAGGGCAGGCAGCATGGCTAGGTATGTTGCTCCCTCCACCCTGTGTCAACTATGAGCGAATAAATTGTTGATCTGTGGTTAACTTAGACAAGTGTCAGGGTCTTTCACTGCACGGTAATATTAGCATGGGAGTTCATCTTTTTTTACACACACACACACACACATACATGCATATACATACACACACGCAGATATATGCACATACAGTACACACATATATACAATACATACCCATACATACACACACTCAAATATACACATACACATATATCCACATACACATAAACACACTGACAAATTAGTGTCGGTAATGAAAAAAATCACTTCACTGGAATCAAGACAAATCACATATTTAAAACAGACATGAAGATTCGTGACTAATGGGAGATATATTAAGATGATTCAGAAATTCTAAAAGTATGCATTAAAATAAACAGTACAGGGAGGCGAAGAATGTTTGGTGTTGTTTAAGAAGCAAGATAGTCGAGATGTAAACATACCTTGAGATGATTATATCCTAAGGTACAGGTAAGTCAGGTAATCACACGATGATAAATATACCTGTAAACGACATTAATTCACTACCAGGTATCTAGTCAATCATTTACCATGGAGGAAGCAAGAGACTACCACCATGGAATTATAGCCTAGCAAAGGGTTATTCCAAAACTCACAAATACTAATATAAATTTAGTTATTTTTCTACATGTACTGTACACCTGGATGGTATTTTGTCTCAGTAGTTATATATCACCTTCTTCAGTAAGCTATAATATATCTTTTATGTCTTTTAGTTTTATTACGTTAAGGTCGATATTTTTCATTAGAGCGAGGTGGCCCCGTAGCGTTACATGTGGTGTTGAGTTTTGATAGCAGAGTTTTATAGAGCTTTTATTTCCCTCCTGGTCTTGTTTACATGTGCGTTCAAGAGTTGGAAATTTAGCTTCAGGAGAACTATTATCAAGAAGATATATGACCACTTAAAGATGATTCATTGAACCTCCTCCACCTAGTTGTTGAAGGTTGACCTATACTATACTAGCGAGTCATTAACCTAACCTAACCTAACCTAACCTAACCTAACCTAACCAAACCTAACCTAACCAAACCTAACCTAACCAAACCTAACCTACCAAACTACCTACCTACCAAACCTAACCTAACCTAACCTAACCTAACCTAACCAAACCTAACCTAACCAAACCTAACCTAACCTAACCTAACCAAACCTAATCAATTAAGATCACGGACATGTTGAAAGTTTGTCTAAAGGTAAACACCACCTGCCCCTGTCTCACCGTTTACGTGTACTTCTGACTGACCACTAGCTGCCACACAACACAGGTCATTGTAAAAGGGGATTCTTCCTGGCTGATTTAAAGTACCTGACGCTAGATCAGGTGGCGGCTCATTGTATATACGTTCAGACTACTATCTAACGAACCCTCGATAGAACGTACTTTTATTTTAATATAGTTCATTAGCTGGAGGTTTCATATCTAATGGACCCTCGATATAACGTACTTTCATTTTAATATAGTTCGTTAGCTGGAGGTTTCATATCTAATGGACCCTCGATATAACGAACTTTCATTTTAATATAGTTCGTTAGCTGGAGGTTTCATATCTAATGGACCCTCGATATAACGTACATTCATTTTAATATAGTTCGTTAGCTGGAGGTTTCATATCTAATGGACCCTCGATATAACGTACTTTCATTTTAATATAGTTCGTTAGCTGGAGGTTTCATATCTAATGGACCCTCGATATAACGTACATTCATTTTAATATAGTTCGTTAGCTGGAGGTTTCATATTTAATGGACCCTCGATATAACGTACTTTCGTCTACATAAAGTCCGCTAAATAGAGGTTTCAACACTAACTAAATAAAACTTTTTCAGTTACACTTTTCAATACGCCAGAAATCGCAGATAAAATTACGATATTCAACTTATTTAATAAACTAAATATTTATGTAATTAAGTAGGTATCGTGCTCCAAAGTTCACCGCTAAAAATCCCTTAACAGGTATTGTAAACAGGTAGACAGATCGGTTACACTACAGGTTCACTTCACCAGGACAAGTTTATACAATTACAGTCACCTACAGTAGTACTCCCGCCTCTCCTCATGAACCACGAACCCCGAGATTCAGATCCGTGAATCCGAAACATTTATGGACAGAATAATGTATCAATGTCTAATGTTTCGGGTTCGTGGTTAGGTTAGGTTATCATCACAACAGTTCCCTCGGTCTACCAACACACACACACACACACACACACACACACACTACTTGTAGACGAATGAAAAAATATATAACTCTTATAACCGCGATATACTGTTATAGGTATGAATAGATTATATGTTAATATTAGTTTATAAATATTAGTAATAACATAATACTCAAGAAATACCTACAAGTATCTTATCAAGAGCTTCCCGGAGCACCTTTATATAATCTGGAAACCTCATTTACCGTTAACACTTTTTTTTTAATGAATTATTAAGTGTAAGCGTGAGGTAATAAGCCCCTTTAGCTCTTAACTCTCCTCTTGGAAGCAGCACCAGACCTGATCCTGTGATTTGTCATTAAAAACGTGATAATTAAGTTCATCAAGTAATTAGCCAAGATATTTAGGCTACGTGACAGTCATTTGTGTTAGAATCTTTTAGTTTTCGTCATGACCACCAGGGGAGAGTGACGTCATGACCACCTGGTGAGAGTGACGTTATGACCACCTGGTGAGAGTGACGTCATGACCACCTGGTGAGAGTGACGTCATGACCACCTGGGTGAGTGACGTCATGACCACCAGGGGAGACAACGGAGGCAGATACAGTAGGTGAAACAAAACACTGAGGTAGTTGTCAGCCGGCAGTGGAATGACGCACCAAATATGTATGTATGTATGTATGTATGTATGCATGTATGTAATGAAGGCTTTTGTTAAATGAATCCTCCCCTCCCTTGTCAGTGCACGTGGAGTCGTTTTTGCCCATTGAATATTTTCTGCCTTTTCGTAGCTCTACACACACACACACACACACACACACACACATTCCCCTCGTGTATACAATAATATACAGTAACTATTCCCTCGACCAGGGTGGGACGGGGGGACCTGGTTGGCGCGTGTCCAGGGTGACGCCACCACACACACCAACACCCGTTAACACTCGCCCTGTAACCACCACCACCACCTCCACCACACACACACATCAACACCCGTTAACACTCGCCCTGTAACCACCACACACACACACACACCAACACCCGTTAACACTCGCCCTGTAACCACCACCACCATCACTACCACCACCACACACACACACCACCACCCGTTAACACTCGCCCTGTAACCACCACCACCACCACCCGTTAACATTCGCCCTGTAACCACCACCACCACCACCACCAACACCACACATACACCAACACCCGTTAACACTCGCCCTGTAACCACCACCACCACCACCACCACACACACACCAACACCCGTTAACACTCGCCCTGTAACCACCACCACCACCAACACCACACACACACACCAACACCGGTTAACACTCGCCCTGTAACCACCACCACCACCAACACCACACACACACACCAACACCGGTTAACACTCGCCCTGTAACCACCACCACCACCACTACCACGACGACCACGACCACCACCAAAGCTCTACGTGGGTCGAGGCCATTCTTGTTGTACAGAAATGTTTAATACAATAAATATGATGACGAGAGAGATGATTCAAGTACAATCAGGCAGAGTTCGCCCGCATTACTGGCGATATCTTACGACCCCAACAACAGCTCACTACGAAGACTCTAATCAATATGTCATCAAAGGTCACACGACAGAATTATCAAAGGTCACATGACGTTATTATCAAAGGTTACAGTTTTAAGCCATTTCTTATTTGAGGTTTCCTGAACGACTGGAACAACTTACCTCAGATCTGGAAACTTTCTGAACGCCTGGAACAATTTACCTCAGATCTGGAAACTTTCTGAACGCCTGGAACAACTTACCTCAGATCTGGAAACTTTCTGAACGCCTGGAACAACTTACCTCAGATCTGGAAACTTTCTGAACGCCTGGAACAATTTACCTCAGATCTGGAAACTTTCTGAACGCCTGGAACAACTTACCTCAGATCTGGAAACTTTCTGAACGCCTGGAACAACTTACCTCAGATCTGGAAACTTTCTGAACGCCTGGAACAACTTACCTCAGATCTGGAAACTTTCTGAACGCCTGGAACAACTTACCTCAGATCTGGAAACTTTCTGAACGCCTGGAACAACTTACCTCAGATCTGGAAACTTTCTGAACGCCTGGAACAACTTACCTCAGATCTGGAAACTTTCTGAACGCCTGGAACAACCATTAGATCCATCACGGTCTTGAGTATAATTAGACATGTTTGAGTGTATGTAGCAACGAGGATCATTGCACAGCTTGATTCAGTATTGATTATTGCCACCCACAGTGAATAAGGATGTGAACGCACCAACCCATTCCCCCCACGCCAACCCACTCCCTCCACACCAGCCTTCCCTTCCTCCACACCAACCATGATCAGACCATTTTTTTTCTAACTTTCACGTCACCAAAATGTTATACTGTCATCCGTTGTTACACTCGCTTCCAAAACAACATTCATTCTATTTTCTTTAACTTCGTAACCTGTAATATTAAAAAAACATTCCTTCCTACCAAATCATTCTGCTTAAAATATCATCATTGGTGACATTATACACTTAACCTCAATCATTCTTATCTAACAGAGGCAAATGAACTTACAGCGCAATCTTTCTGTTTTTTATGACCCAACTCACTCACTCACCCACTCACAAACTCACTCACTTACTCACAAACTCACTCACTCTCTCACAAACTCACAAACTCACTCACAAACCCACTCACTCACTCACAAGTCCTTGATTCCCCTGGACAAACAACCAACTCCCTAGATTTGTACATCAATGTCATCCAAGGATTAGCCGAAGATTAAACACCTTAATTTATTTCACCTAATGATTAAACACCCTAACCTAACCTAACCTAACCTAACCTAACCTAATGGTAGACTCTGCTGCCATATGTGACCAAGTCCCAGGTTGCTGATCTAACTTTCTGCCTCATTTACACACAATTGCTGGGTCTCAATTGTTTCTCTTACTATTGACAACACAATATACATATATTGTTTCTCACTATTTATCTTTTATTGTTTATTTATTTATGAGACTTTATTATTATTATTATTATTATTATTATTATTATTATTATTATTATTATATCTTCGTCCCCCAGGCCTTGATGTGGGTCATTGACCTGTGCCTGGGTGGGCAAATCCCCTTAAAAAAAAACTAACCTAACCTAACCTAACCTAACTTAACTTAATGTAAGCTAACGTAACCTAACTTCAGTATGGGTGTGACCGCATGGGTGTGACAACGTGAGTGTGACAACGTGGGTGTGACAGCGTGGGTGTGACAGCGTGGGTGTGACAGAGTGGGTGTGACAGCGTGGGTGTGACAGCGTGGGTGTGACAGTGTGGGTGTGACAGCGTGGGTGTGACAGCGTGGGTGTGACAGTGTGGGTGTGACAGCGTGGGTGTGACACTGGGCTGACTGTTCGCCATCATAAGACAGTTCCTGGTTTGTACTCGACTCGTCCTGGTTAACGTCGATACAAATCCTTTATCCAACTCTAAAATCGGCTTAACGTAATTCTGTAGCTCAATAACCACCCTTAAAGCATTAATCACCCTAAAAACAATAACCACCCTTAAAACAATAACTACCCTTAAAACATTAACCACCCTTAAAACAATAACCACCCTTAAAACATTAATCACCATTAAAACAATAACCTTAAAACATTAACCATCCTTAAAACATTAACCACCCTTAAAATATTAACCACCCTTAAAACATTAACCACCCTTAAAACATTAACCACCCTCAAAACAATAACCACCCTCAAAACAATAACCACCCTTAAAACAATAACCACCATTAAAACAATAACCACCATTAAAACATTAACCACCCTTAAAGCCCCTTAATGTTAACTGAGGAAGGCGGGGTTAAAGGTTACATCGTGTCTCGGGAAGCGGCCTTGACTTCCATTTGCGAACAATGAAAGTGTATGTATGTTGGTGTTGACCTGCGTGTGTTGACCTGTGTGTGTTGACCTGCGCGTGTGTTTACCTGCGTGTGTTGACCTGTGTGTGTTTACCTGTGTGTAGTTGTATTGTGTGTTCACCTGTGTGTGTTCACCTGTGTGTGTTTACCTGTGTGTAGTTGTATTGTGTGTTTATCTAATAATAATAATAATAATAATAATAATAATAATAATAATAATAATTAACTGTTTATTGAAAAAGTTCTGCAGCCCGAAGGCTGAATATATACATTGGTCATAAATGACTTATTACATACATTGGTGGTCTAACAAAAGCCTTCATTAGAGAAAGGTAAAGGAACATACAGTGAACATACAGATTAATGTAGGTGTAGTAACTTCCTCCCAGATGGTGTTATGAGGGACCTCACGTGATGTAGTAACTCCCTCCCAGATGGTGTTAGGAGGGACCTCACGTGGTGTAGTAGTTCCCTCACAGATGGTGTGAGGAGGGACTGACGTACTGTAGTAAGTCCCTCACAGATGGTGTTATGAGGGACTGACGTACTGTAGTAATTCCCTCACAGATGGTGTTATGAGGGACTGACGTACTGTAGTAATTCCCTCACAGATGGTGTTATGAGGGGCCTCACGTGGTGTAGTTATTCCTTCACAGATGGTGTTATGAGGGGCCTCACGTGGTGTAGTAATTCCCTCACAGATGGTGTTATGAGGGGTCTCACGTGATGTAGTAACTCCCTCACAGATGGTGTTATGAGGGGCCTCACGTGGTGTAGTAATTCCCTCACAGATGGTGTTATGAGGGGCCTCACGTGGTGTAGTAATTCTCTCACAGATGGTGTTATGAGGGGCCTCACGTGGTGTAGTAGTTCCCTCACAGACGGTGTTCTATGAGTGAGGTGTGGTCCCAGGCCTTCCTATCGTAGACGGATTAACACATCGCTGGTTGTTGGGTCGGGCCGTTATCACTGGGTACCTGGGACCTCACTGTGTGAAGGTTAACTTGGGTACTACTGTTACTGTTGAGTTGTTCTCACTGACTTAAGCACTGTTCACCACTGTTCACCTCTGTTTAACACTGGTTCCATTCCTTTCCTAAATGAAATAGTATTTTCTGGCGTGAACTTGTTGATATTCCGGTGGGGAGGAGGGTTCAGGGGAGGGAGTTGGTATGGGCCAACTTAACAGTTGACCTGGCTGCTCCGAGAGGAGCGCCAGGTACGTCTTGACCCTTCGGTGGTCAAGGATGTGTGTGTGTGTGTGTGTGTGTGTGTGTAGACATTGGCCAGGAAAGACTTGACAAAAAAAATCATATCAGTTTAATCAAAGGAGAAGGTTTCTCTTATCCTAAAAAACTGACCTTGATTCTGAGAGAGAGAGAGAGAGAGAGAGAGAGAGACTACACAGTACCTCGTGACCCTGCAATAGGACCCAGTAGACAGGTAAAACATCTTATCTTAGTAGTACACCCCCCCCTCCCCCCCCTCGCATAAAACACGGCCACACACACAGATGACTTCACCCTGAGGCTCCCGTCAATACCTCCCTCTCTTACAAGGCTAATATGTCATCGATATAACGAGAAGAGCTTCCATTCTTGTCGAGTAGTCAGACGAGCGGTGGAGGGAGGAATCTTCATTTTCCATATCGTTTTATTTTCACCGCTCTGACAGTCATTCATTTCTTTACTACTTTATACGGAGCTTAAAATCCTGGATATATTACAACGAGTGATTTATTGTAGCGGAAAAGAATATAATTAAACCCACTATTTTTTTTTTGTGTTTGTGAAATATGAAATGATGATTATTTTGAAAATTAGAAATAGTGTTTTTGTGATTATTTGCACTATAATTTATGATGCTTTTTTGTTTTCATTCACACCTAACCTCTCTCTCTCTCTCTCTCTCTCTCTCTCTCTCTCTCTCTCTCTCTCTCTCTCTCTCTCTCTGCCATAATGTAATCTCAAACACTTCTCACACTCATCAATCTTACGAAAGTTTACACAGCCGCTGTCATAACTTCCTCAGCCCAACACAACCACCCACCCTACCTCTTCAACCATACACCACCACTACCCAGCTTTTGTCAGCCACACACCGCCAAATGACCTTAAGAATCGCCATCAATTATGTCTCGCAGGGCCACCAGTCACCCGCGTCAACACCTGTTCGGGCCTGTCATTGTATTCGTCTTCCCTCTAACAAGGAGTGGTCTGCCTCTGCTGATCTCGACCATGACAAGCAGCAGCAGCAGCAGCAGCAGCATACACAACAACAAAAACTTACCTGACCTTTCGAACATATAACTGTGGTGTGAGGGAAGCGGGGTGGCGGAGGTGTGTGTGAGCAAGTAGGCGTCCTTCATACACCTTTGAGTCAATGTTTGCTCCCCGGGTAACAAAGACGCTGTAACCACATGCATTCTGTGACCATTTTTTTTTTTAACATAACAGTATGGTGTAGGTGTTAGTATGCCTGGCAGTTAGTGTGAGGAGGGATTGTCTTGCTTCTGTGTTTCCTGAGTGACATACGTGTTCCCAGGACGAGGGTATGCAAAACAATCTATTTTTCAGTCGAGGGAACCAACTCCTGGGCTGATGCAGGGCGGAAATGTCTCAGATTTACCGTACAACCTCGACAATGATGGTGCAGGGGGACAGTGGGTGATGACGCCCTGCTCTCTATCATTAGACTCAAACTAGAGAAGATTTTATGACAGGAAACACGAAGACAAAATAAGAAACTACACCGGAATTCACTACAAACTTTCAGACCAAGAAAAAAAATGATAATACTTGAAATATTCATAAACATTCCCTCGGGTGAGATTGTCAATGTTTAATAATGTTTATAACTACAATCAAGATACAAGTGATGCGCTTTCACACGTCGTTCTGACCTTTCAAGAGTGAAAGATTCACTCGTGCAAAAAAAGGACAACACTGTGAATTACTGAAGTATCTTGACATTCACTCCCTTACAACACATTGTTAAATAAATCTGAATGTTAATAACCTCAAATAATAATAATAATAATAATAATAATAATAATAATAATATTTCAGTTATTTTTATGTACAACAACAAAGCAAAGTATGAAGAGGATCAGATTCTATTGACAGTCACAGTGATACCATTTGAGAAGCTCTGCTACCAGCTGTTCCCTGCGCACTGCCTGCCGCCCCAACACGATCACAACACAAAGAGATCACCACCAACGCTGCATTATGGTGTGTGAACCTTACACTTCTGCGTCTTGCTACATCTGTTACTTAGCTATTATTTGTATCTTCCTTGTTTACTAATTTCTTGTGTTTCAAAAAATATAAAAATATTACTCTGTCGCCTAAACTGAATACGATCATTATTACCTAAATACTGTGGTTCCCCCTCCTCGAAGGCACTGGTGAGTCGTTTTCTTTTATCCTTTTTTTAGTTTTATACAGATGTATTTTGTCTTATATGATATCATATACCTGTATGTTAATCATTATCTAATTTGACATCTTCAGGAATGTTAAAAGTGACAAATTTGGAATGGTGTGCGTGGGGGGGGGGGGGGGGGTGTCAGTGGCCGTTGTCAGAGTGTGGTTGTGTATGACATTGAATTACAAATTATTTTCATGCATTCACCAACAGTCAAGTCCACCACCATTATCAAACAGTATATGACATTACGGGAATTAAAGATGGTTGTTTACATTTAGCAGTGGTGGATCTGTTCCTTAACACTGGAGGAACTGCGTCAGACGTGAACCCCAGCAGCAATACGGACCTGAGTTAGACGATTTATTCTTGGAACCTAAACAATGCTATCCTCTCGTGATTCAGATAATAGTGAGGCTATAGACTTATGTTGTACTGCTTGGTAATTCTCAGAAGCGTTAGTTTCTTTTTATTTGTTTAGAGAAGTGGCGGTCTTGTGGATACTTTGCTCACCTCTTGTCCTAATGGTTGACTGTTCGCGCCCGGGGCACCTCTAGTCCACCCAGGTGTGATTGGGTACCTAATTTTACAGTAGAGGCCAGTGGGACCCTCTACCTGTGTGAGTGTGTCCTCTGTAGCCTCACTATACTGTCAATGTAAGAGTCAATGTCCGGCTCTTAGCGGTGGTCGATATCCTGGGATTTTGTACCTAGAAAATATCAGGACTGTGAGGAGTAAACTTTAACCTGGTCGAGAGAGAGAGCGAGCTAATGTGAGAGAGAGTCATAAACAAATTCCAAAGTTTCCAAATATTTTAATTGTCACACTTCCAAAGTTTGAGTAATTATGACATTTGTACCTCATTATTACGTGGCCAGATAACTCCTACAGAGGTTAGTCACTCAAACAGCAGCTGCAGGAGCCATTATAATGAGTACTGTGTGTGGGTCGCCAAGTGCACCTCCAGCCACAGGTACTTGAGAGCCTCCTCCTGGTTACACTCAAGGACGACCCTTCTTCCTTAACACTACACCTCCATCCTCAACCACACACCACTATACATCAATGCTCTTCATCACTGTACATTCCCCCATCCTCCACCACACACCACTGTGCACCAACACTCTCAACCACACACCACTGTACAGTACACCAATGTTCATCACTGTACATTCCTCCATCCTCAACCACACACCACTATACATCAATGCTCTTCATCACTGTACATTCCTCCATCCTCCACCACACACCACTATACACCAATACTCTCCACCACTGTACATTCCTCCATCCTCCACCACACACCACTGTACACCAATGCTCATCACAGTACATTCCCCCATCCTCCACCACACACCACTGTACACCAACACTCTCCACCACACACCACTGTACACAAATGCTCTTCATCACTGTACATTCCCCCATCCTCCACCACACACCACTGTACACCAACACCACACACCACAAACATCCAGATTTATGGTCAATATTTAGATTTTCCCGGCAACAGTATAGCGGCACAACCTAATGTGAATCATAACACGGTTGAAATATATACACTTACCGCTCCAATATACATCACTATATATATATACATCTATACTAGAGTGAGTTATTTCCTCTCTCGGCTCTTGATCAGTGATGGTAAGTTATGCCGGGTGTGGTGGTAGTAGTGGTGGTGGTGGTACCGAGTGTGTTGATGGTGGGAGTGAGTGTGGTGGTGGTAGTGAGTGTGGTGGTGGGAGTGAGTGTGGTGGTGGGAGTGAGTGTGATGGTGGTAGTGAGTGTGATGGTGGTAGTGAGTGTGGTGGTGGGAGTGAGTGTGTTGATGGTGGTGGTAGTGAGTGAGTGTGGTGGTGGTAGTGAGTGTGGTAGTGGTGGTGGTGGTGGTAGTGAGTGTGGTGGTGGGAGTGAGTGTGGTGGTGGGAGTGAGTGTGTTGATGGTGCTGTGTGGTGGTGGTAGTGAGTGTGGTGGTGGGAGTGAGTGTGGTGGTGGTAGTGAGTGTGGTGGTGGTGCTGAGTGTGGTGATGGTGGTAGTGAGTGTGGTGGTGGTAGTGAGTGTGGTGGTGGTAGTGAGTGTGGTAGTGGAAGTGAGTGTGGTGGTGGAAGTGAGTGTGGTGGTGGTAGTGAGTGTGATGATGGTGGTGGTGGTCACTTGGCTGTTGAGTCATATAGCCAAGAAGAAGCTTACGTGTTGTCGAGTCAACCAACACACTGGCCTCGGGAGCTGATTGATACGTGATGTGGTGTGAGGATTAACCATCTCATCTTACTGAACACTGTGGGTAAGGTTAGGTTAGGTTAGGTTAGGTAAAGGTAGGTTAGGTTAGGTTAGGTTAGGTTAGGTTAGGTTAGGTCAAGGTAGGTTAGGTTAGGTTAGGTTAGGTTAGGTTAGGTTAGGTTAGGTTAAGGTAAGGTAGGTTAGTTTAGGTTAGGTTAGGTTAGGTGTAATTTGAATACATATTTTTGTGTGTTTTATTCCGTGCTTTAAAGTGAAGTCAAGTAGGTATGAGGATTTTATGTCTTCAATTAGCTGGAACATTGATCTCTCTCTCTCTCTCGTGTGTGTGTGTGTGTGTGTGTGTGTGTGTGTGTGTGTGAGTGAAAAACACTCACACAAGATGTACCGTGAGTCATGATATTACTTTAATTAAAATGCATAATTTTACATAACAACATAGACGAGGAAACGAAAATTGGATACAATAATATTTCAGTTTCTTGAACACAACGGTAAGAGTCTACGTACAGTGTAGGTGAGAGGTGTAGTACAGTGTAGGTGAGAGGTGTAGTACAGTGTAGGTGAGAGGTGTAGTACAGTGTAGGTGAGAGGTGTAGTACAGTGTAGGTGAGAGGTACAGTACAGTGTAGGTGAGAGGTGTAGTACAGTGTAGGTGAGAGGTGTAGTACAGTGTAGGTGAGAGGTGTAGTACAGTGTAGGTGAGAGGTGCAGTACAGTGTAGGTGAGAGGTGTAGTACAGTGTAGGTGAGAGGTGTAGTACAGTGTAGGTGAGAGGTGTAGTACAGTGTAGGTGAGAGGTGTAGTACAGTGTAGGTGAGAGGTGTAGTACAGTGTAGGTGAGAGGTGTAGTACAGTGTAGGTGAGAGGTGTAGTACAGTGTAGGTGAGAGGTGTAGTACAGTGTAGGTGAGAGGTGTAGTACAGTGTAGGTGAGAGGTACAGTACAGTGTAGGTGAGAGGTGTAGTACAGTGTAGGTGAGAGGTGTAGTACAGTGTAGGTGAGAGGTGTAGTACAGTGTAGGTGTGTGGTACCGTACAGTGTAGGTGAGAGGTGTAGTACAGTGTAGGTGAGAGGTGTAGTACAGTGTAGGTGAGAGGTGTAGTACAGTGTAGGTGAGAGGTGTAGTACAGTGTAGGTGAGAGGTGTAGTACAGTGTAGGTGAGAGGTGTAGTACAGTGTAGGTGAGAGGTGTAGTACAGTGTAGGTGAGAGGTGCAGTACAGTGTAGGTGAGAGGTGCAGTACAGTGTAGGTGAGAGGTGTAGTACAGTGTAGGTGAGAGGTGTAGTACAGTGTAGGTGAGAGGTGTAGTACAGTGTAGGTGAGAGGTGCAGTACAGTGTAGGTGAGAGGTGTAGTACAGTGTAGGTGAGAGGTGTAGTACAGTGTAGGTGAGAGGTGTAGTACAGTGTAGGTGAGAGGTGTAGTACAGTGTAGGTGAGAGGTGCAGTACAGTGTAGGTGAGAGGTGTAGTACAGTGTAGGTGAGAGGTGTAGTACAGTGTAGGTGAGAGGTGTAGTACAGTGTAGGTGAGAGGTGCAGTACAGTGTAGGTGAGAGGTGTAGTACAGTGTACGTAGGTGAAAGGTGTAGTACAGTGTAGGTGAGAGGTGCAGTACAGTGTAGGTGAGAGGTGCAGTACAGTGTAGGTGAAAGGTGTAGTACAGTGTAGGTGAGAGGTGCAGTACAGTGTAGGTGAGAGGTGTAGTACAGTGTAGGTGAAAGGTGTAGTACAGTGTAGGTGAGAGGTGCAGTACAGTGTAGGTGAGAGGTGTAGTACAGTGTAGGTGAGAGGTGTAGTACAGTGTAGGTGAGAGGTGCAGTACAGTGTAGGTGAGAGGTGTAGTACAGTGTAGGTGAGAGGTGTAGTACAGTGTAGGTGAGAGGTGCAGTACAGTGTAGGTGAGAGGTGTAGTACAGTGTAGGTGAGAGGTGTAGTACAGTGTAGGTGAGAGGTACAGTACAGTGTAGGTGAGAGGTGCAGTACAGTGTAGGTGAGAGGTGTAGTACAGTGTAGGTGAGAGGTGCAGTACAGTGTAGGTGAGAGGTGCAGTACAGTGTAGGTGAGAGGTGTAGTACAGTGTAGGTGAGAGGTGTAGTACAGTGTAGGTGAGAGGTGCAGTACAGTGTAGGTGAGAGGTGTAGTACAGTGTAGGTGAGAGGTGTAGTACAGTGTAGGTGAAAGGTGTAGTACAGTGTAAGTGGTATCGTGCCAGATGTCCATGATTCAAGTGTTACACTGAGAGCCGCGGCCATACGGTGGTCACGGTGGCTGGTGCAAGTGAACGTATTATTGTACTGTCATATGCACCATCCTGGGTGGGGGGGGGGTGGGGGGGGGGTTACATGATCACGTGAAGGGAAACTTACACACACTATTTCCTGGTGAACAGACACACACGTCACGAGACTATAACGTGACACAGTAAATTATAACTGCACAGTATTTTGATCTAACACAATTACTGTATATTAAATAACAGACAGACTATGATCCGATGGGAATCCTTCATCCCGCAGCAGTTGTGTTGTTACATAATAAACTTACGGGGGCGTCACTAACTTGGTCTATTTATAATATATTAAATGATTCACCAGAACGACAAATCTTTTTAATGTATAAAAAATTAGTCCAGATTGCCTCTAGCAGTTATATATACATGCATACATACACATATAGGGTATATATGTACAGACGCATGTATACAAACACATACGTACATAGATACACAAACAAACACCAACACGTACACACACACCTCAACATCATTCCCGCTAGCCTTACCCTTGGATGCCCACCCCTCCCACCTCCCCTCCCCCATCCTTGCCAGCCCCTCTCCCCCCCCTCCCTTTCCCTCCTGGGCCCCACCATCTGCACACCTTCCTGATCCACATCCAGACCCCCATCCATTTTCTTTTCCATCTAGATCCCCAATGACCCCACGACCACCTCCTACGACTACCTCCCACGACTACCTCCCCACTGGACGTTGGTCTTCTCTTTATTAACGACCAACTAACAAGCACTAATGAACTATCTTGTTGTTATTGCTGTCGTGGATGTGTCGGCTGATAAAACTCTCCGAAACCATAACAGCTGACTGAGTACTGACACACTACAACACAATGCAAATATTTGAAAATAAATTATTCGCTGCTGACAGGAAAACTTCATGTTAAATTAACGACCATATCCAACTTAACACCCAGCTCCTGTAATACTGTATCTCTGTACCTCACACCCAGCTCCTGTAATACTGTATCTCTGTACCTCACACCCAGCTCCTGTAATACTGTATCTCTGTACCTCACACCCAGCTCCTGTAATACTGTACCTCTGTACCTCACACCCAGCTCCTGTAATACTGTACCTCTGTACCTCACACCCAGCCCCTGTAATACTGTACCTCTGTACCTCACACCCAGCACCTGTAATACTGTACCTCTGTACCTCACACCCAGCCCCTGTAATACTGTACCTCTGTACCTCACACCCAGCACCTGTAATACTGTACCTCTGTACCTCACACCCAGCACCTGTAATACTGTACCTCTGTACCTCACACCCAGCCCCTGTAATACTGTACCTCTGTACCTCACACCCAGCACCTGTAATACTGTACCTCTGTACCTCACACCCAGCACCTGTAATACTGTATCTCTGTACCTCACACCCAGCACCTGTAATACTGTACCTCTGTACCTCACACCCAGCACCTGTAATACTGTATCTCTGTACCTCACACCCAGCACCTGTAATACTGTACCTCTGTACCTCACACCCAGCACCTGTAATACTGTACCTCTGTACCTCACACCCAGCACCTGTAATACTGTACCTCTGTACCTCACACCCAGCACCTGTAATACTGTATCTCTGTACCTCACACCCAGCACCTGTAATACTGTACCTCTGTACCTCACACCCAGCACCTGTAATACTGTACC
>CAUDMG010003623.1:165000-190000 GCA_958450375.1 Homarus gammarus
AGTTGTGATGAAGTAAAGAACGACCTCTAGTGCCTCACTCACGCTAAATATTGGGGCGTTAAACCCGAAGCTCTCTGTTTCAGTGGTCGTCGACCGTCATGACTCAGCCTGATGGAAGATTATAAAATATTGCTGTTAAATTGGTGTTTGGTATTGTGACATAAATCTAATTCTATTGGTATAAATTATATCATGATTTGTTACGTGTTGCAACAAAGTGTATTTGTCGGAGTACAAAATTAAACCAACTATTTGCTTTTGCCGGGAAATACGATCATTTGTTTGTGTTGGTGTCATGATCCGTGGCGCGTCACAAGCGTGCACTGCAGTCCTGTTTCAGTTGTGTTTTCTCTGTGATTAATTGACGAGACTCTGTTACTCTACAAGTATTACATCGTACCTTCCTCGCCTCCTCTGGGAAGGTCAAGGTCACCTCTGTTAAACTGAGACGTGACTAGCCTTGGTTTACACTTCCGCAACAGCTTGTGGGGCGTAGTCCTTCCTGAGCACCTAAGAGTCTCCTCTGGAGTGTGAGGCTCCAGTTACACCGAAGGAACCACCCAGGGGGACGTCCGTGTAGGTTCATCACCCACACACCGGTCCTCACAGAGGCTGGACAACAACCTAGCAGGTGTAGGCTCGCCCGTCATGGAGTATACTACACCTCAGTTGTGCCTGTGAAGATATATACCCAGAGAAGACATTGCCTGACTCAGTATCCTAAGTGTTCACAACGCCAGGCTCTTCCCCCTCACCTTCTCAAAGTCGCTCACTAAGTACCCGCCGCGAGACTCACTATGTGTCATCACAGCTCTAACTCTCCAACCTAATACACATTACATCTGCACCACCACTATGTTCTCCACTGGATGTTACTCATGACACGACGTAGCCAGCCTCACCATCAACAAGGGTCTCCCGACACCTTACGTCCAGCAGTAAGACAACCTTGTGTTACCATAGACACATCCAGGTTAATGAGAGACTACAGGTGTGCTACTACCATGACCAATACTTCCCTCTCCTACTTTATAAAAGACTATGTTTATGTTCCTGACTATAGAGAAGACACTAATAGTACCAAGTGTTATATACATGAACTTCGGACAAACTTCGTATCAAGAGGATGATAAAGTTATGCTAATGAGGGCCAAGAACACTCTCTCTCTCTCTCTCTCTCTCTCTCTCTCGTTCTCTCTCTCTCTCTCTCTCTCTCTCTGGGAACGAGAAGGTCAAGGGCCTCTAACCTGACCGACCCACCGGTTTTCACATGATCAGGTTTGACAGGACGGGTGAGGTGTGTCTGTCAAACCTCCCTGTTGGCTGTCAACTTGAGTGATTCGTTTCATAGGTTCATATTGTATTGTTCTGAACAGGGCTGTCAGGAAATATCATTTTACCTGTGTTGTTGAGGGCACTTGTCCAAGCTTCATTCCTGTTATATATACTGTTACATATTGACTGATTCTATACCTAAAATTTATTGTGTGATGGTTAGGTTAGGTTTGGTTAGGTTAGATTAGATTAGAATAGGCTAGGCTAGGTTAGGTTAGATTAGATTAGATTAGAATAGGTTAGGTTAGGTTGGTCGTGTCGGGTCGGGTCAGGTTAGGTAATTTTTTAATAATATTTTTCATCGTGATTTAAACGGTTAATAGTTAATAGAGAGTTAACCAATTAACACGATAAACTACTGTTAAGGTTGTTTCCAAGAGTACAAGACATTCAATCACTACTGAAGATATAATAAAATAACAGATTTCTTTATTCATATCACAATCAGACAGCTAAGACGATATTTACTGTGTCTAGAATATATTACACGTCAGAATTACGCTGTGTGTGTGAGAGAGAGAGAGAGAGAGAGAGAGAGAAAGAGAGAGAGAGAGAGAGAGAGAATAGGTGGGGAAGATTACTCAGAGCACACGGAGTGAGTCTAACCACGTCGCTAGATAATAATACCATGTAGCACCACCACCACCACCACTGTTGTAGTCATCACCCTGGTCAACATCACCCTGTTTTTGTAGTGACCGCCTTCACTTCCTCAAAGGGTATGTCTGGTACGTGTTTACACCTGGGAGCGAACCAATGACCCTGACGAGTGTTTTATCCACTCAGCCGCTGCTCCTCTACTCTTCTGTATCAACGGGTCTTGTATCACTCTTGGCCCCCCCCCCCCCCCCACTCCCCTCACCACTATACGCCGGGGTAATGTAGGTCACGTCTCCTCATCCCACGACCTAAGGATGCTCGACCAGTCTCTGTTAGTTTGATCGCTTACTTCCCGTCCAGTTACCAAACACTGGCCCCCACATCCCGGAAGTTCTTTATTAGATTCGGTTTCCATCACACTTTACGGACACACAAAAAAAATATGTATTTCCTGTATAAATATATATAATGTAACCCATTTCTGGATATACCGTTCACAAATAATGAAAACTAACCTAACCTAACCTAACCTAACCTAACCATCAGACTCAACATTGGGTAAATATTTAACCATCTGTATGAGAATGTGAAGCTTAGCAAGGCGTGAGATACCCACGACCAAGAGACACTCCCAATACCTCATGGCAAACTTCTTCCCCAAGTCGCTGGATTGGACAAGATACCAACAGGTCACCCGGGGTCAACTGAGGTGAAATTGGACCAGGGGTTGTGAGCCTCAGCTGTGAACAAGGAGGACAAGCTGGTGGTCTTATAATGCTTAAGCTGCAGGTGGTCTTAAAATGCCCCCCGTGACCTATACAGTAGAGTCTTCATGGCAAGCTCCAGCAATATAGGGCCAAGGTCTTGAGTGAGTGGAAAGTAGTTGCAGATATATATATATATATATATATATATATATATATATATATATATATATATATATATATATATATATATATATATATAATCAATCTTCAGTCACCCGTCTATAGAAACTTCAGCCATTATAGATTATTAGACTTCAGACATTATAGGTTATTAGACTTGAGCCATTATAATTTATAAGACTTGAGCCATTATAAGTTATAAGACTTGAGCCATTATAGGTTATAAGACTTAGCCACTATAGGTTATAAGACTTGAGCCATTATAAGTTATAAGACTTCAGCCATTATAGGTTATTAGACTTCAGCCATCTACAGATTACACCAAGACTCTTCAGATCACAACATTAGCCTAACCTAACCCCACCACCACAAGACATTCAGCAGTGAGTTAAGAATCATGTTACCATTCAGCAGTGAGGATCATAACTAAGGAATATTATGCTGCTTCTTGTACACCAGAGAGTCGGGGTAACTGTTCAGTGCAGCGGGAGCAAAAACTAGCCCATAGTACCAGTCGATTTTCCAGTCAGATTATCTTTTCTCACACACAGTCTGCCTGGGTGTTGAGAGGTAATAAGACTCAATATACACTATTATACTCAAATACAGGAGCATTTTTTTTTGTATTCGAGAACTGTATTTATTGTATTTTATGAAGGAGTAAACAGAGACCTAAATACCAATAAGAATAAACATTGATTATTGTGAGGAATATAATTTGTTCTTGTCAATGATTCTTTGTTTTCTAAAATTTATTATTAAATTTCTATATAAAACAAATTCTCTTAATAAATACGACTTCCGAGGTGTTCTCGTAACTTTTTTTTAGTATATAGTCTTCAACGTAAAGTAATAGTATTGTTAATTATTAAAACATTTGACATAATATCAATAATTTGTGAAACTCGTTACGTTGGTCAAAATTTCATTAAGATTTGAAGAAAAAAAAATCACTATACAAGTTGTGGTACAAAGAGCAGTTATTATTACTGGGGAAGGAATGGTCGTCACAACAGTACGGAAAACACGAAGCAAAAATGAAGAAGAAAGTTGTATGTATGTCGTCCTGGTTTAGTATTTTTACATTGGGAAACCTAACGTAACCTAACCTAACTTGACCTAACCTGACCTGACAATATAACGTATCGTAGCCTAACCTAACTTGACCTAACCTGACCTGACAATATAACGTATCGTAGCCTGACCTGACAATATAACGTATCGTAACCTAACCTAACTTGACCTAACCTGACCTGACAATATAACATAACGTAACCTAACCTAACTTGACCTAACCTGACCTGACAATATAACGTATCGTAACCTAACCTAACTTGACCTAACCTGACCCTGGCAATATAACATAACGTAACGTAACCTAACTTGACCTAACCTGACCTGACAATATAACGTATCGTAACCTAACCTAACCTAACATAACGTAGCCTGACCTTCCGGGATATTAGAAGAGGCACATCCTATATGTATATTATGGTCTAGAGGCTGTATGTGTACCAAGGCTGTCCTATCAAACTCACGCTGACAGATGCGACCTTTTTTATCAATATCATTCTCCTGGGTGTCAATCACGTCTTGTGTGTGTGTGTGTGTGTGGAGTTGTTCCTTGAGATATTTCCGTCACGTCTCGACCTACTGGTCCTTGTGTACTGTACGTCCCATAAGGTTAACACTCCCTCCTCGTCCTTGTTACGCCAGTCATACGCGCCTGTGTACAACGACCATGAAAATATCCCGACTTCAAGCATGACAATTACCCTAACAGCCATAAACGCTTGGGAAGGCATTATCAACGAATCTACAACAACCAGAACTAACTACTATATACATACCATTAACACAAGACAACAGGAAAAATAGCCCAACCGGCTAGACACTGGCGCCCAGCCCAGCTACCACAACGCCGAACAAACTGTATACCTTACTGAATCAGCAGTCAATATCGACGGAGCGGAAAACCATTACATAGAAGTCATAAAATGTTGTGTTGCGTGGCGGTGGTGACGATAACAACCTGAAGAATGGTCCGGCACGGCCATGAGATACCATAGTCGTGGGAGGGAGAAGCTCACCATTAAGCTGGGGGAGCGGTTATGGTGGCCAGTCTGCTAGATTATTGGAGCAATAGTGTCTCGGTTACAGCTCTGTCGAGGACATTGTCGTCCGATGGAGGATAACCGTGGCCATGGCGCCGAGGATTGATGATTATCTTGGCCATGAAGGCGAGGATTGGGGATTATCTTGGCCATGAGGACTAGGATTGGGGATTATCTTGGCCATGAAGACAAAGATTGAGAATTATCTTGGCCACGAGGACGAGGATTAAGGATTATCTTGGCCATAAAGACAAAGATTGAGAATTATCTTGGCCACGAGGACGAGGATTAAGGATTATCTTGTGTAAAGAATCCTCTCTGTGCTGAATAAGGTTATATGACGTTGGTTTAGTCAAACATTAACAGCGTCGTCCCCGGAGTGAAGCTGTTAAGAGAGATACAGTAGTTTACTAACACTGGTAGATATTAGTAAAGATTGTAAAGGAACTTGTGTCCTTCAGGGATACGATTTACCGTCCTCTTAAGCGGACACTTCATGGTAGCACGAGTAAAGTGCTTCACACATCAGAGAGGAAAGCGCCCTTTAGTGCATCCAAAGAGCGTCACACGAGAGGTAATGCTAGTCTTTCACTATGTACAGATCTCGCTCAAGATTCTTCGAACATTGCTGGAGACAGCTGGCAACTCAAGGCCGTTTGTTTACTATAGTACGTAGTAAAAATTATGAATAAATGTAAAAGTGATCGGTGATTGGTTACAGTAGTTCCCCGTTGCTTAATTTAATGGTTGGGCTTTGTTGTTTCGTATTATATTATCCTACGTGCTATAGAAAACAAACGCTATTGAGTTGCCAGCTGTCTCCAGCAGTGTTCGAAGAATCTTGAACGAGGCTGTACCAAGTTTTCAATCCGGTCTCTGTTCAGCTCAGACGCCTGTACAATCACCCACAATAATCCTGTCGCCTCTCCTCCTGAACCACGAACCCCGAGATTCAGACTCGTGAACCCGAAGCATTTATGGACAGAATAATGTATCAGTGTCGTCTGCTTCGGATTCACGAGTCTGAATCTCAAGGTTCGTGGTTCAGGAGGAGAGGCGACAGGACTTTTGTGGGTGATTGTACATTTGCACTTTTCTCTGGCCGAGCTAAAACTACAAGTGTAATTCCTGGAGCCGAAGGACCTGAGCTTTAAACCCTGACACGTTCTTTATTTTTATTCACTCTATTGGTTTTATTATATACCTCGTTAGCAGTGAGGAGAGATGTGGGTCATGTGGCATTGACGTAAGGTCGTCCTGTCAACCTAGTCCTTTAAATACCTATAGAAGACATCAAGGATACACTTAAGTGCTCCCCTCACAAGTCATGATACACGGGAGGAGGGTCAGATCCGTCACGTGAAAGAATCTGCCCCAGAAAGCTTGACATAACCTTTATCTTTAAGTTGGTCTTTAAAACAATAACAACCGGACTTTAATGTTTGATCAGGTAATAGTATAAGTCATCTGGAATCTGTGAGACAAGAGCTGGAACACTTAGCTTGAACATGATATAAGGAAAATTGTGAACATGTTAAATTTTACCAAATATTACTAGGTGGGCATCCTCCTGTCATTCACCTGCCGTCTAGTGGCTCACGTGGTTATGGTCTTACTCTACAATTTACCTTCTTATAATCTCGGTGGGGACAGTACACTCAACTCCTGTCCTAATGGTCGCTGGTTCACTCCCGGGGCTGTGTATGGGTACATGACATTACAGCTGCGGGAGTGAACGTAGATGGATGCAGTGCCTCATTGTGTAACCAAAGTGTAGTGCTGTATCTGGGACCAACTTTCACTTCCTATGCTTAAGTTAACAATTTCTTTAATATAATTCGTTAAATATTGATTAATGTCGCGTGTGTGAGACTCCTCCAATTCATTCTCTAATTAATCAGTCTAATCTTCAGTCAAATTCTAAATAAGGTTGAAATCCCCCCTTAGAACTTTTAAAACAACTGACGTTTCTTTCTTCGTCATGAATTTTTATGTATTCAAATGTGATACTCAACTTCACATGACCCAGCACCACCCTGTGATCGCTGCCGGGGGATGAACTCGTACAAATATCATACATACGAGTTTTCTGTTTGATATTAAAATTAAGCAAACTTCATTTCTGTTTCAACTGGGACATTTCCATATTACTTTTTGCTTAACTTCCACCCAAACAAATAAATTCACTACATGATAAAAATTAACTAAATTCTTGTGTTCAGCGACTTGGGTTATATTCATCTGGTTTATTTAACAACACGAGAATTTCCTATACACACATGTTGCCAAATTCACATCTATCAATAATGGTGATGGTGTCACTTATAATGATCCTGAAGTGTAAATATAAGTTTATAAGTTATTATATAAGTAAAAGTACTCCAGATCTTCCTTCCAGTAGCCAAATATTGACACAGTTACCTAAATCTGCCTGGAAATCTTACCTACTGGAAGTTTTACGCCATATTCTTATTTTCCAGACTAAGAAACTTCCAACTTCCAAAATGTTATTGTTGACTCTCTTATGAATACAGATCTTGTTTCATTCCCCGACGGTGCAGTTTACGTCCTCCCTCCCCCCCCCCCACCCCTGTGTGTCTTTCTGTTCTAAATGTTCGTCTTCATTTCAAAACACACACACACACACACACACACCCCACCCCACGCACACATATTCTTTATATTTTAAAAGAGTGACAGTAGAAAAAAAACGTTTCAACTATAACACCAAAAGCGGATGCGGTATATATACATTACATAAGAACCCAACTGTAACCTAACGTAACATGACATAGCGGTTTGCCACGCATCAAATCCCAACGTGCAATCATCATGCAATGTAGTCCCACACACACAGGACGAATTGCACGCTCGAGTACAGGAGTTGCTTGCATACACACGCACCTCACAGAAACTACCCATTACAACTGGAGAAAGTTGTCGGGGTGATATTTAGTTAATCTTGGTCTGGTTCTGTTACTAAGTGTGTGTGTGTGTGTGTGTGTGTGCGTCTCCACTCGTAAAACACAGCCGGTACCATTCATAATACACAGTGGGAATACAAAAATACACACCAGCAACAAAAAAGACACTTCAATAACAACAATAATCTTACTGTTTTTTAAAGGCTAAATACAAAAATATATCACAGATCTTGAAAATACAGTTGATTGATTGATTGTGATTGATTGATTCTGATCGATGGACTGATTGTGATTGACCGAGTTATTGATTCTAATTGACTGATTGTGAGTGAGTGACTGACTGATTGATTCTTATTTATTGAAGGATTCTGATTCACTGATTGTGATTGATTAATTGATTAATTCTGACTGATTGCTTGATTGACACTTATTCAGTAATGCATTTATATAATTTTACAATTGTTTGGTATGTACTGTATATATATAAACAATGTAGGTAGACACTGTACCTAGACCGTACAGGCATACAATTTACAGTGTATCTCGACAGTGTAGGTGTACAAACAATGTTAAACAACGCAGGTAAACAAACACTGGTCAACAACGCAGGTAAACAGAGGTAAACAGTGAGGCAATGTGACAAGAGTTTAGCCGATAAAGCCATCAGATTCTTATTGCCAATAGACGTTTAAGTGTATAAACCAAAGGACCAACTACACTAACAGTCTCCCATAATGAGGCCTACCTGGACACCTGCTCAGCTCATCAACAAACACAGGTGAGGTCAGGTGAGGTCAGGTCAGGAGAGGAGAGGTGAGGTCAGGTCAGGAGAGGTGGGGTGGGGTGGGGTGAGGTGAGGTGAGGTGAGGTGGGGTGGGGTGAGGTACAAATAATTCTTGACAATAATAAGAAATATAATAACTTAATACATTAATCCTTTATGCGCTTAAGCCGTCCTAAGACAGCCAGGCACAGTTCACTCCTACAGTACATCACAGGTTCCTAAAGTCCTAAATTGATCTGGGCTGTAGACTCAATGAAACCACAAGAGACTACATAATTCATCCCACTATACCTTGAGAGCCTTCCTTCAAGAGCTCTACGAAACCTTTGGTATATAATGTATTAGTTTATGGCCGGTGCTTTATATTATTTATTTATGCAAAGGAATAAAATAAATATGGATTATGTAGTAAATCTATTAATAAACCTGTGAACGGAAGAATATTAGGAAAATAATATAGTAGTTTTGTATGAAGGGTCCGTTTCATCTTTTCTCGGAAGCTGATAACTAATCTCTCTCTCTCTCTCTCTCTCTCAATATATATATATATAGAGAGAGAGAGACCTTGGTGAGAACGCGAATGAGAGAACCCCAATTGGTTAGAGACAACGGTGGAGATGAGGAGGAGGAGGAGAATGAGGTGGCGGAGAAGGAGAATGAGGAGGAGGAGGAGGAAGAGAAGGAGGGGGAAGAGAAAGAGGGAGGTACCAATCAAGTCTTCCCAAGGACATAGAGAGAGGGAGGAGTCCTTCCGTCCCTATGCACTCACAAACCTTTCCTCATCTCCTCACTTGTTTCTCCTACCACCCACCACCCTCCACCCACTAGTCACCACCCTCCACCTTCCACCCACCACCCACTAACCCTCCACCCTCCACCCAACACCCTCCACCCACTAGTCTCCACTCTCCACCCACCAGTTGCTACCCTCCACCCTCCACCTACACTCTCCACCCACTACACCACCACCAACAACCCACACCGATTCTATACTGTACTAGCCAACATACTGCTTGCTGTTATACTGTACTAGCCAACATACTGCTTGCTGTTATACTGTACTAGCCAACATACTGCTTGCTGTTATACTGTACTAGCCAACATACTGCTTGCTGTTATACTGTACTAGCCAACATACTGCTTGCTGTTATACTGTACTAGCCAACATACTGCTTGCTGTTATACTGTACTAGCCAACATACTGCTTGCTGTTATACTGTACTAGCCAACATACTGCTTGCTTTTATACAGTACTGGGCAACATACTGCTTGCTGTTATACTGTACTAGCCAACATACTGCTTGCTGTTATACTGTACTAGCCAACATACTGCTTGCTGTTATACTGTGCTAGCCAACATGCTGCTTGCTGTTATACTGTACTAGCCAACATACTGCTTGCTGTTATACTGTACTAGCCAACATACTGCTTGCTGTTATACTGTACTAGCCAATATGCTGCTTGCTGTTATACAGTACTGGGCAACATACTGCTTGCTGTTATACTGTACTAGCCAACATACTGCTTGCTGTTATACTGTACTAGCCAACATACTGCTTGCTGTTATACAGTACTGGGCAACATACTGCTTGCTGTTATACTGTACTAGCCAACATACTGCTTGCTGTTATACTGTACTAGCCAACATACTGCTTGCTGTTATACTGTACTAGCCAACATACTGCTTCCTGTTATACTGTACTGGTCAGCATACTGCTTGCTTTTATACAGTACTGGGCAACATACTGCTTGCTGTGATACTGTACTAGCCAACATACTGCTTGCTATGATACTATACTAGCCAACATACTGCTTGCTGTTATACTGTACTAGCCAACATACTGCTTGCTGTTATACTGTACTAGCCAACATACTGCTTGCTTTTATACTGTGCTAGCCAACATACTGCTTGATGTTATACTATAGTAGCCAACATACTGCTTGCTGTTATACTGTACTAGCCAACATACTGCTTGCTTTTATACTGTGCTGGCCAACATACTGTTTGCTGTTATACTGTACTAGCCAACATACTGCTTGCTGTTATACTGTACTAGCCAACATACTGCTTGCTGTTATACTGTGCTAGCCAACATGCTGCTTGCTGTTATACTGTACTGGCCAACATACTGCTTGCTGTTATACTGTACTAGTCAACATACTGCTTGCTGTTATACTGTACTAGCCAACATACTGCTTGCTGTTATACTGTACTAGCCAACATACTGCTTGCTGTTATACTGTGCTAGCCAACATGCTGCTTGCTGTTATACTGTACTAGCCAACATACTGCTTGCTGTTATACTGTACTAGCCAACATACTGCTTGCTGTTATACTGTACTAGCCAACATACTGCTTGCTGTTATACTGTGCTAGCCAACATGCTGCTTGCTGTTATACTGTACTAGCCAATATACAGCTTGCTGTTATACTGTACTAGCCAACATACTGCTTGCTGTTATACTGTACTAGCCAACATACTGCTTGCTGTTATACTGTACTGGCCAACATACTGCTTGCTGTTATACTCTACTAGTCAACATACTGCTTGCTGTTATACTGTACTAGCCAACATACTGCTTCCTGTTATACTGTACTAGCCAACATACTGCTTGCTGTTATACTGTGCTAGCCAACATGCTGCTTGCTGTTATACTGTACTGGCCAACATACTGCTTGCTTTTATACTGTGCTAGCCAACATACTTCTTGCTGTTATACTGTACTGGCCAACATACTGCTTGCTTTTATACTGTGCTAGCCAACATACTTCTTGCTGTTATACTGTACTGGCCAACATACTGCTTGCTGTTTTACTGTACTAGTCAACATACTGCTTGCTGTTATACTGTACTAGCCAACATACTGCTTGCTGTTATACTGTGCTGGCCAACATACTGCTTGCTGTTATATTGTACTAGTCAACATACTGCTTGCTGTTATATTGTACTAGCCAACATACTGCTTGCTGTTATACTGTACTAGCCAACATACTGCTTGCTGTTATACTGTGCTAGCCAACATACTGCTTGCTGTTATACTGTACTAGCCAACATACTACTTGACACTAACGCTTGACTGCCAAAGAGAATGTTTCTAGCATGTGACGAAGCACTTGAACATATTTTCTGGTTGAAATGAACGATGAAAAATTCTTCTTCTTCTTCGTCTTCGTTTTCTTCTTTAGCGTATCTTTAGTAGCTTATACCATTCATTTCAATTTGTATTTTTGGCAAAGTCGCCGTTATCCGCACAATGCTCCCCCCCCCCCCCCAAAAAAAAAAAAAGATGGAAAGAAATTGGTCAACTTTTTATTTTGTATTTTTTGCAAGTATATTTACCATGTCAATATCTAGGATACAAAATTCTTTTCGACGACTTTACTACGAAAGGTCAGGGTTCACAGTGACAGGTCAGCCTCTATGAAAGACGAGAATCAGTCATGTTTTATTTTATTTTTTTGTATGTATTAAAAAATATTTCTTTCTTTTTAATATCTCTGACTTTTTTTTGTTATTTAATTTTCCCAGAGAGAGAGAGAGAGAGAGAGAGAGAGAGAGAGAGAGAGAGAGAGAGAGAGAGAGAGAGAGAGAGAGAGAGCTTAGTTAAGGGTCTGTTCTCTCATATGTCGTATACATTATGATCGCATTAACTAGTTCTGTGAGAGTGTCTGGTTAAGGAAGTGTGTGTGTGTGTGTGTGTGTGTGTGTGTGTGTGTGTGTGTGTGTGTTTCCATACTGTACACCAGCAGCTGCATATGTGTAAGTCCTACAATACTGCATGTAAGTTTCATTTCGTTTCGTAACCAGTAATAACAGATCTCATTGTAACTAAGACAAAAAATAGTGAACAGATGACACCTGACCCCCCCCCCCACCCCCAGGACCCAGGAAAGTTGAGCGAAAAAAAACCTGTACCTTTCACGATCTGGTTCAAAATGTTGGAAGTTCAATAAAATTTGACCCCTGCCTTCACAGTATTGAATCAGGGGAATAAATAAAAACTCTCAGCTGAATAAAATCGTCTGGTGTTAGTTAAATCAAATATTAAAAGTGGCGACCCATAGTGAAGGGGTCAAAGTTCACATATGCCCTGCTGACATTAATAAATCAACCTAACCTAACCTAACCTAATCTAACCTTACGTTGCCTAACCTAACCTAACCTAACCTAACCTTACGTTACCTAACCTAACCTAACCTAATCTAACCTTACGTTGCCTAACCTAACCTAACCTAACCTAACCTTACGTTACCTAACCTAACCTAACCTAATCTAACCTTACGTTGCCTAACCTAACCTAACCTAACCTAATCTAACCTTACGTTGCCTAACCTAACCTAACCTAACCTAACCTTACGTTACCTAACCTAACCTAACCTAATCTAACCTTACGTTGCCTAACCTAACCTAACCTAACCTAACCTAATCTAACCTTACGTTGCCTAACCTAACCTAACCTAAGAAAAGACAATAACACGTTGGTGATGATCGAACTCAACCTTGATATTCTGGACGGGGAGCGACATTCCTGGTGTAATTCAGGTTCCTCAGATCTTTCTTAACTTACGTAACAACAACAATAACAACAATAACAAGCAACAACAGCAAATAACAACAAAAACAACAACACATTACAGGCGGGCTGGTCTGTCTTCCCTTCCATATATAAACAATGACTAAGGGAAATGTACAAGCCTACGACCACAGTGAACAGCAAGTCCGTCTTTGATACAATGAAAACAACGTCACATTATAGTGTGTTGAACAGAGACTTAACACAGACTACTGTTGGTAATGTCATCTGGTTCATTAACGTTTATAAGTAAAAAAATAAAAACATTCCTCGTTGCTGGAGTCAGAGGAACACTATTGTCTGGTTGACTTGAGGTACAGCACGGAAATTGTGAGGTAATAGGGCACACACACACACACACACACACACACACACACACACACACACACACACACGTAATAACAGCAGCTCCCATAATTGTGTGTGTGTGTGTGTGTGTGTGTGTGTGTGATACATCGTGTGGGGTCATTAAGTTATAATAGGTTGGTGAACCGCCAGAAGTGGACCAGAAGTGGACCGTTCCATAAGGGCAGCTGAGAGACCACTTAAAATAATGTACCGAGTGCCTGGCGTGAGTGCCTGGCGTGAGTAAGTGGGTGGGTGGGTGGGTAGGTGGGTGGGTAGGTGGGTGGTGAAGTACTCAAGTGGTTTAGGATTCGTTTGTTTCAATGGTGTGAGAAAATTTACACAGGTTTAGTAAAGCAAAGGTTACCTAGACGGCGGAGGGGATATTAATGAACTGAAAAGGTCTAGAAGTCTACAATGACAACGACAAACCAATATCATCATCATCATCATCATCATCATCACTATCTTCACCACCACGACCAGCATCACTACCACCACTAGCTTCACCACTATCATCACGAGCTTCACCACTATCATCACGAGCTTCACCACACTCCCACCGCCACCGTCACCATTTACGTTTCCTTACCTACACTTACGTTAACATAATAATCTCGCTATCTATCTCAACTAATACGGAAAATTACTGTACCCATATACTTCTTGATGTCGCTTGTCCTTGCCTTATGTACTAACACACATCACTAGTTGGGGGATAAACACAGGAGGTGACAAGAACAACAGGTGGGTACGTTGCTCAAGGTCAGTAGTAGATCAAGGTATAAAAAAGATTGATAGCGGAGGGATACATTGTGCTGCTAGTTGGTGAAGTGCCTCCAACTTGGGCAGAGTTTAATGGCAATACCTTTAACTCCGAGTACCTCAGTCTTGCAAAGTTAAGAGGGATGGGATCATTACTCACACACACACACACACAGCCCAGCAAAACTCACAACCACCACTTCATTAAATCATGTTCGTCAATCGGTGCTAACATAGAGGATGTATCAGCTAATACATTATCTTCTCCTTTCACCAGAGAGCGTTAGGTCAGGAGGTCTGTGTAAACAAGAACTGAAGTACTGAGAGAATCCTGCAGATATTGTATGAATGGAGCAGGACGAGGTGTAAAGGTCATCATCAAAAGACCTGGTGATGTGTGTGTGGGGGGGTGGGGGAGGGGGTTGTGGGGGATTGAGAGGGGGGTGGTGATGCTGGCCTTCAAACTGCTGTTGTAACCAAGCTTTGTCCACAGTTCAGGCAATAAACCTGCTCAGCCCACCCACTACACCACCCTTTGTACTGCTGGATACACATTAACTCTCAAAAGATAAAATATATATTGTAAAAAAAAATAAAATAAATAAAATTGTAAAAAAAATAAAACATTTTGTGACTCCAGGTATAAATTATTGAACATTTAATTAAGTCTTTTATAGATAAAGACGTATTAATGGGCACTGTACTCAGCTTGGTGTAGACTGTAGATGATCCCATAGAAAGCTAGTGAAGTCTAATAAGGTCCCTTCAGTTTAAGTAAGGTTACTTGGGTTTAAAAAGGTCACCTGGGTTAAGAAATAAGTCACCTGGGTTAAAAAAAGTCACCTGGGTTAAAAAAAAAGATCACCGGGGTTAATGATTTCTACCTGGCTTAATACTCACAAGAGAGGGAAGTGTTTGTGTATTTCCATCATCGTGTTAGTGTTGACAATAATTTTCTCAGGCACACACTTTGTTTCCCGAGTGTACGTGGAGCAAACATCTCGGCACCAGGGTAGTAGAGACACGAAGGTCACCTGGCGAAAAACCTGTTAACCGCCAGGTGTTCCCAGGTAATGGTGGTGCGGATGTATAAGAAAAAAAAAGAAGAAACTACCACGAGAAAAAAACTCTCGAAAACTCTTACCTAAAGGTACTGGGTCTAGATGCGCGCGCGTGTGTGTGTGTGTGTGTGGCCATGAGTAGTTGACCATGAGCTAAGTTTTTAAGCTTCCCAAGGACAAGGAGTTAAGTCTACCTACTCCACCTGTCCTCTACCGCAGCGGCCTCCTACTCTACCTGTCCTATAATGCAGCGGCCTCCTTCTCCACCTGTACCGCAGCGGCCTCCTCCTACACCTCTCCCTCCAAAGAATCATATAGGAGTAATCTTATATTTCGCTTTAATTCGCTTAATAATAATAATAATAATAATAATAATAATAATAATAATAATAATAATAATAATACAATATAAAAAATAATAATAAACTTTAGTAACAATAATAACAACAGCAACAATAATAATAATGTAAACTTGAAAAATACTATTATGAACTTTGAGAAATATTAATCAAAGTTAACTAGGTACGTGTATGTGTGTTGGAGCATCATGGGAGATAACTATTTTAGTGAGTCCGCAGTTACCGTCAAGACCACGGTATCAAAATTTCATGAAGGGAGAGGAGTGATTTATGCTGGCAACGCGTCGAGGTAAAAAAAAAAAATAAAATAAAATTACCTGGGATGGACTTTCTTTGCGCGTCTGAAGCCTTGATGGAAGATAGAGGAGGAGAAAAAAAATGGAAACGCAGCGATACATTTTGTTGCCAGGATGATGATGATGATGATGATGATGCCTGTGCTCAATACACACTGTGAACATTGTCGAACACTGCGGATTTGAGCTCCAATGAACACAGTGATGGCACACACACACACACACACACACACACACACACACACACACACACTATTATACCCCACCTCATTAATTAGATAAATAACACTAAAATGTTATCCCAACTCGAAAGGTCAATATAACACAAGGTATGATTCGAGCTTTGTTATTATTACCATTTATTGTTATTATTACTGTTATTATTATTGTTATTATTATTATTATTATCTATAATGGCTCGTTTGTGGCGTGTGAAGGGATTAGTGTCTTGTATAGTGGCCATCTTGTGTGTTTTGTGGCCATTTTGTGTTTATTGTGGCCATCCTGTGTCTTGTGTGTCTTGTGGCCATTTTGTGTTTATTGTGGCCATCCTATGTCTTGTGGCCGTAATGTGTGTCTTGTGGCCATCTTGTGTGTCTTGTGGCCATCTTGTGTGTCTAGTGGCCATCTTGTGTGTCTTGTGGCCATCTTGTGTGTCTTGTGGCCATCTTGTGTGTCTTGTGGCCATCTTGTGTGTCTTGTGGCCATCTTGTGTGTCTAGTGGCCATCTTGTGTGTCTTGTGGCCATCTTGTGTGTCTAGTGGCCTCATCTTCCTTTAGGTATGATCTTTTCTTTTTCTCTAACTCTCTATTCAGTGCCTCTAGTCCCCCTCCCTCTTCCTCCATCATCACCTCTTCCTCTCCTTCCTTCCTCCTCCTCCCTCACCTCTTCCTCTCCCTCCTTCCTCCTCCTCCCTCTACCGCCTCCCTCACCTCTTCCTCTCCCTCCTTCCTCCTCCCTTCAACTCTTATTGTATTTACCTTTGATCTCTCTCTCTCTCTCTCTCATATATACAAACAGACAACATTGACCTTTACTCTGGTCGACTGTCTTGAAACTTGGCGTGCAGGAGCCTTAGTTTATTTAACTTTACAACCTCTTATTATTATTATTATTATTATTATTATTATTATTATTATTAAGTTAGTCCCCCATTTAACAGTTAGATGTTCACCTAACCTAACCTAACCTAACCTAACTTAACCTAACCTAACCCTCCAGGTAATATTGAAGTGTTTAATCCTCAGGTAAAATATAAAATTTTTGGTGTGTCTAATCTTCACGTGATATATTTCCAGACTGTCAATCATTTTTCTTTTTTTTTTTTGTAATTACAACATTTTCTAACGTAATTATAATTTGTGTTGTTTTTGTTGATAATAATGTTGTTGCTGATGTTGATGTTTTTGTTGTTTTTGTTGATGTTGTGTTGTCATTGAGGTTGTTGATAGGTTCTTGTGAATGATGAAGTTAATGTTGTTGATGTTATTGTTGTTGGTGTAGTCGTTGAGGTTATAGCTAAAGTTGATGTTATTGAAGTTGTATTGTCGTTGTTGTTTTTGCTGTTATTGAAGTTATTTTTGGGTGATTTTGGATTGAACAATATTTCCTACAGTAGTACGTCACCAAGACATCTTCAGACACGAAAGCCGGATCTGGTGTTTACCTGGTCAATGGGAAACTGGGGATAGAGTCAGGTCCAAGTTGAGGTTTTTCCTGTTATTTGGCTCCGTAATTGTGTGTAATTTTTGTCTTTTTTTTTATCCCATGGTGGAGCCGACGAGGAGTATTATGTTTTTGTGGTGTGTGTGTGTGTGTGTGTGCAATTTCCAACCATCATATCAAAAATTGCACAACCGGGAAATCCAGCTAAAACCTTGACATTGTCCCGACATAATCCCTCAGACAGTACCGGCAGGCGTCACAGGAGGGCGTCACAGAAGGGCGTTACAGGAGGGCGTCATAGAGGAGCGTCAAAGGAGTGCGTCACAGGAGGGTGTCACAGGAGGGCGTCACAGGAGGGGCGTCACAGGAGGGGTGTCACAGAAGGGCGTCACAGGAGGGTATCATAGGAGGGCGTCACAGAAGGGCGTCACAGGAGAACGTCACAGGAGAACGTAACAGGAGAGCGTCACAGGAGAGCGCCTCAGGGCTAGTGACTGGCTGGTCTACCATCACGATTTGCCGCCTTTCCTCGTAAAGTTTGATCTCGAACCGGAATTTAGACACAGCGACCTTGGCATCCAGTGGTGGAGGTGTTCTTGGGTTAGAGTTAGGTTAGGTTAGGTTTGGTTTGGGTTAGAGTTAGGTTAGGTTAGAGTTGGATTAGAGTTAGGTTAGGTTAGAGTTAGGTTGGAGTTAGGTTAGGTTAGGTTAGAGTTAGGTTAGGTTAGGTTTAGGTTAGGTTAGGTTAGGTTAGAGTTAGGTTACGTTAGGTTAGGTTTGTTTTACGTTAGGGTAGATACGTTCACTTAGTACCAGTTGAGGAGATAGTCTATTAAGGGAGATAAGAGATAGTCTATTGAGGGAGATAGTCTATTGAGGGAGATAGTCTATTAAGGGAGATAGTCTATTAAGGGAGATAGTCTATTAAGGGAGATAATCTAAATTAAGAATAACTACTTGAATAGTGGTACTTTATTACAATAACTTTATCATTTTTATAAACATTTGTACCCAAGTTTCAACTAAATGATGTGTCCTTTCAGTTCCGAACGGGGTGAGGATGTGGCCAAGGTCATGGCCTCAGGTGTGGCCAAGGACATGACCTCAGGTGTGGCCAGTTACCCTTGAACTGAGATGAGAAGAGTCCACCTCAGGTTCACAGCATATATATAATACGTTTTTATTTTATGTTTAGATCAGCACTGTACATTTAATCCTGTACTGAGGTAACTTTGTCTCTATTGATCATCTCCTTCGTTGACGTCACACCAAAACAACATCCTGGAATCACTACTGAACCACAACCCTGAAGAAGGAGGATATTATTTCCCTCTTACATTGTAGTGTTTACATTTATCATTTCCACCCCACGTTTCTATGTAATGTATTTCTTTTTATCGCTATTAAATCCCACAAATATTCCTATCAAATATATAATAATTGTTGAAAACATTTTAAACATTGTAGTAGTTATTGAACGCTATTTATTCCTTAATGAAAAATATCCCATATGTGTAAAATATAGCCACGAGTCATGGCTTGAAAAATATCCCTCACGCACGAAAAATATCCACGATTTGGCGCCGATTAGGAGGGGAGGGGGTGGATGGGGGGTGAGGAGGGATGAGAGAGGGTGAGGAGGAATGAGACGGGGTGAGGAAGGGAGAGGATGGGAGAGGAGAGGAGGAAGAAAAGGAGGGGAGGGGGGAAGAGGAGAAGAGGAGGAAGAAAAGGAGGGGAAGGAGGGGAAGGAGGGGAGAGAATGGTAGAGGAGAGGAGGAAAGAGAGGAGGAGGGCAAGGAGAAGGCGATGAAGAAAGGAAGGAGAGGATAGGAGGAGGGGATGGAGAGGAGGAGGGGGGAGATTGGCAGCCATTGAACAAGCTAAACGGAGTCAAACCCTCCAATGGATTTTCAATATTTTTTTCTCATTATCAGCGAATATTTTTTTTTCTGGAGGTAAACGTCTTCACTATAGCCAGGCCGATGATTGGGTTATAACCAGGGGAAATAATCGTCTTTTAATGTGCTGTGATTATGGGGCTATGTAGGCTACAGTGTGTGGACTATGTAGGCTACAGTGTGTGGACTATGTAGGCTACAGTGCATGGACTATGTAGGCTACAGTGTGTGGACTATGTAGGCTACAGTGTGTGGACTAAGTAGGCTACAGTGTGTGGACTATGTATACTCCAGTGTGTGTGTGGACTATGTAGGCTACAGTGTGTGAACTTTGTAGACTACAGTGTATGAACTATATAGGTGTAGTGAGGGGTTGTCAGACCACAGCTTACATCGTGAGGAAAGCCAGACTTGACCCGACATTAGGGAGGTCAAAAGTATAGGGTATCTCTTGCGGCTGACCAGGGTTACAAATAAACTAGCTCCCCTCCCATGTGACATGTCACCACAACAGACATGTAAGAAGGCACCAGCCGACTCTCTTCCAATATACAATAACCTACTCTCTGAACAAAGGCCGGACCTGACCTCACATTAGCCAGGTCAAATGTAACCCTCGGAGCCCAACTCAAGGGGCCACAAATCAACCAGGGCCTCTCATGTCACACGGCCCCACCTGATGACTTCTCCAGAAAGTACGTCTTACATCTCAGAAACTCCAGTCTGACCCGACATTAGGGAGGTCAAGTGTAGGGGAACTCTCACGGTTGCTCTCCCAATATACACACGGCCCCACCTGATGACTTTCCCAGATAGTTTCTGAAAAGTCCAGACCTGACCTCACATTGGCCAGGTCAAATGTAAGGAGACCCTTCGCCGCCCCCCCCCCCCCCCGACCAGCTGAACCTGACGGCTCGCATCCCAATATATAGGACGTCCTAGTCCTCCCTCGGGGATTCGCAGAGAGGGAGTTGTCTTGTAACCAGGGAGAGCCAGCTACGACGTCCCCAGTCCCGCTCGAGAGAAGCCCGCCACTAAGTGTAACGAAGTCTCAGCGGGGTCCATCGACAAAGTGCTGTCAACTCCACGTGTAACAGTAAGTGCTGGCTGTGTAGTCTGTGGAAGTGCAGTGATCCCGAACCTCCCCAACGATCGACTTAGTGAAGTGCCCATTCTAATTGTGAGGTTAGGTTATACGAGAATACCATAGTCTATCATAAATTGTGTACAAACCCCCCTATTAATCTCCCCTATTGAACTAGTATAATAAAGCTGTAACACGCATTGGTGTTTTATATACTACACTTGTACTGAGCCTGTGTTAAAATATACAGTGTTGACATCACACCCTCGAGACACGCTACCATTTCCTCCCGCTATAATACTCTACTACTATAACCTCCTAGCTTACCTCTTCATGTGAGATTTTGTCTCATTACATAGGCGACAGTATTTAGACTACACAAGCTACAGTATTTAGACTACACAAGCTACAGTGTTTAGACTACACAAGCTACAGTATTTAGACTACACAAGCTACAGTATTTAGACTACACAAGCTACAGTATTTAGACTACACAAGCTACAGTAATTAGACTACACAAGCTACAGTATTTAGACTACACAAGCTACAGTAGATGTGTGTTTATGAATGAAAACAGAAAGAAAAAAAAATCAAATCTTTAGTCCACAAGAGAGACATAAATTACGGAGGCGTGTGTGTTTGAGACTAGGCCAGGGGGCAGCCATCACCCGAAGCAAGATAACAGGAAAAGTTAAGCTGAGTGATGTGTCTTAAAGCTCACCAGAGAAGACATAGACTGGGTTCCATCAGTGTGTATAAGACATAACCACTGACTATAACACCTCTCACCTCTTTTCCCCCCTCAACCGTGAGTTAGGTTAAGTGAGAGGGTGAGAGAGTGAGTGTTATCTGTTATTGTTTATTAAGCTATAAACATTCTCTCTCTCTCTCTCTCTCTCTCTCTCTCTCTCTCTCTCTCTCTCTCTCTCACACACACATTATCATCGGTTTCGTCATATAATTTCTCTTCCTCTGCCTCTTCTCTCTTCGTTGTCAATGGACGTCTCTGCTGTCCCATTAAGCCAATGAGAGAGAGAGAGAGAGAGAGAGAGAGAGAGAGAGAGAGAGAGAGAGAGAGAGAGAGAGAGAGCAGTATTACTCTTTGCGTCAAGGTCAACTATCCCCCCCCCCCCTTCCTCTTCCTCCCCCACCCTCACCTGCTCCTCCTCTTCCTCCTTACCTGAACCTCCTCTTCCTCCCTCACCACCACCTCCTCTCTCACCACCTCCTCTTCCTCCTCCCTCACCTCCTCCTCTTCCTCTCTCACCTGCTCCTCCTCTTCCTCCCTTACCTGAACCTCCTCTTCCTCCCTCACCACCACCTCCTCTCTCACCACATCCTCTTCCTCCTCCCTCACCTCCTCCTCTTCCTCCTCTGCGGCCTTAAGAAGTGTAATATAAACAGAAAAAAATGACTAGAACAAACACTCCGTTGACCTAAATGATGGAAAACCTCAACAGGAGGATACAACCACTTGAGACAGCGAGGACGATGACTTGACCTCTTGAGGACGATGACTTAACCTCTTGAGGACGATGACTGAACCCCTCGAGGACGCTGACTTAACCCCTTGAGGACGATGACTTGACCTCCTGAGGACGATGACTTAAACTCTTGAGGACGCTGACTGAACCCCTCGAGGACGATGACTTAACCCCTTGAGGACGATGACTTAAATTCTTGAGGACGATGACTTAACCTCTTGAGGACGATGACTTGACCTCCTGAGGACGATGACAACCCCTTGAGGACGATTACTTAACCTCTTGAGGACGATGACTTAACCTCTTGAGGACGATTACTTAACCTCTTGAGGACGATGACTAAACCCCTTGAGGACGATTACTTAACCTCTTGAGGACGATGACTTAACCCCTTGAGGACGATGACTTAACCCCTTGAGGACGATTACTTAACCTCTTGAGGACGATGACTTAACCTCACTTGCTCATCACGAGGTTTACGAAAGACCAAAGTCAACAAAGTTCTCTTCATTCCCCGGCACCGTTGTCTAGTGAGTTAAGAGAGTCTTGGTGGTCTGTCGGTCTGGTGGTCTGTCGGTCTGGTGGTCTGTCGGTCTGGTGGTCTGGTGGTCTGTCAGTCTGGTGGTCTGTCGGTCTGGTGGTCTGTCGGTCTGGTGGTCTGTCGGTCTGGTGGTCTGTCGGTCTGGTGTCTGGTGGTCTGTCAGTCTGGTGGTCTGTCGGTCTGGTGGTCTGTCGGTCTGGTGGTCTGTCGGTCTGGTGGTCTGTCGGTCTGGTGGTCTGCCGGTCTGTCGGTCTGGTGGTCTGTCGGTCTGGTGGTCTGTCAGTCTGGTGGTCTGGTGGTCTGTCGGTCTGGTGGTCTGTCGGTCTGTCGGTCTGGTGGTCTGCTGATGATGATGACTGGTGAGGATGATGATGACGACTGATAAGGATGATGATGATGATGATGATGATGAAAAAGAGAGAGAGAGAGAGAGAGAGAGAGAGAGAGAGAGAGAGAGAGAGAGAGAGAGAGAGAGAGAGACTGTGTATAAACCTATGTGCGAGTTATCATACACCAACCACCTATAGGAAGAGACACGCAGACAACTTCAAATAACTGTAAAAGGTGACCCCCAGAAACGACCAAGCTTTAGAATATGTCAAAGCAATATGTCGTCACCCCTTCAAGATGAAAGAGTTCCACACAGCAGTCGAGAATGTCCAGAGAGTAAGGGCGAAGAAATTGATACCCGGAGTGAGAGGACCACGTGATATGGCCCCCTCCCCCATCAACGCTGTACCGCAGGAGAAGTGAGGTGGATATCACTGAGACCTTCAAGGGAGGTTATCACTGAGAGGCTGACCACCATTGTTATCACCAGAGGGAGTTCCAGAGGTTATTTGTTTTACCCTCTGGTGTATAGGATCCATCTGAGCTGAATAAAACAATCTGGTGTTACTCAAAATACTAAAAATGGCGTCCCCGTAATGAAGGTGTTAGTGGGGACAGTCTACTAAGATATTCAAAGACACGTAAACCTACTCGGCTGTTGTATTATAACGTCTTGATACTAAACGTGTATGTATAAAGTAGCTTACATCTACAAACGTGTTGATAGCTGAGTTAGGAACAGAAACCCACTGGACACAGACGAAAGTTAAACCAATGTCTCAATTCACTTACAATAACACCGCACATACCGTCAGTCTCACCCGAGTTATCAAAACAAAACTGTAATTGTTGAGGTTAGGAAAAGTGGGTTAGGATAAAGGCCGTGTGTGAGAGAGAGAGAGAGAGAGAGAGAGAGAGAGAGAGAGGAAACAATAAAGTAAATAAAATAAATAGAGGACGCCACACACATACAAACATTTATGAAACAAAAGAAAAAACAAATAAAAAAAAGATGAAAACTTGAAAAAAATAAAAATTCAAAATAAACAGAAAAGAGAATAAACCATAATAAAAGAGAATAAACCAGAATAAAAGAGAATAAACCAGAATAAAAAAGTAAAGCGAGGAAAACAAGTGATAAAAGAGTAGACAGACAACAGACAGACACCAACACACAAGACACAGACAGAAGTGACGGAGTGAGTCGATGAAACAACAACAACAACGAAGAGGAGGAGGAGGAGGGGGAGGAGGAGAAGAAGGAGGAGGAGGAAGAGGCGGAGGCGGAGGAGGCGGAGAATTGGGGTATTGTGAAACACCTGACGAGGATAGTGTGTCAGGGAGGGTGAGGGAGAGAGTGTGAGTATCAGGGAGTGTCAGGGAGGGTGAGGGAGAGAGTGTAAGTATCAGGGAGTGTCAGGGAGGGTGAGGGAGAGAGTGTAAGTATCAGGGAATGTAAGGGAGAGAGATAGAATGTGTGAGTATCAGGGTGCTGGGTATGACAGGAGTATTATGTAGGATTGGAAGGACTTTAGCGGACTCTCTCTGTACAAAATGAAAAGTATTAATGGCTTTAGAAAGAACCGTGGGGCTACACACTCTCTCTCTCTCTCTCTCTCTCTTCATAGTTTTGAGAGAGAGAGAGAGAGAGAGAGAGAGAGAGAGACCAGGTAACTTGCAGGTAAGGGGTGAAATAATAATGAGTTAGATGGCGGGAAACACAACAGTACAGAAACAACCTGTGAAATAAATACAGTGTGTGTGTGGTGTGTGTGTGTGTGTGTGTGTGTAGAGAGAGATATATTGAATAACTGCTGAATGGATGAAACATTTGCTTATTTAAGGAATTTTAAAAACGTAATAAATAGGCAGCGTCAAGGGAGGAAGGGATTTAGTTTAACCCAGCATATAACACACACACACACACACACACACACACACACACATGC
>CAUDMG010003623.1:192500-277500 GCA_958450375.1 Homarus gammarus
ACAGGTGTGGTGTAAAGGCAGGTGTGGTGTGATGACAGGTGTGGTGTAAAGGCAGGTGTGACGTGATGACAGGTGTGGTGTGATGACAGGTGTGGTATAAAGGCAGGTGTGGTATAAAGGCAGGTGTGGTGTGATGACAGGTGTGGTGTGATGACAGGTGTGGTGTAAAGGCAGGTGTGACGTGATAACAGGTGTGACGTGATAACAGGTGTGATGTGAAGGTAAATATTATTCTAACTCTGTACATCACAACACCCCCCCCCCCCCACTGTAAACATCACAACAACACAACCCCACCTTGCCACCACGTGTCTCCATAAACCCGGGTTAGTTAACAAAGCGATCAACATATCCCGCGAAGGACGTGCGCAGGAGAGGTGAGCTAGAGGGGGAATACCGGAGTCTGGAGTCCTACCAATAAGTCTTGCGTCCGACCTGGATTGCCTTGAACTTGCAGGATCAGAGGCTTTGAACACACGGGGACAGAGACGGACAGGGTGTACTGGTGTAGGTATTTCCTATGTAATTAATAGTTTAGGCTTGTACTACGTCTATCTCTCCGGGAACATAACTAGACACATGAGCCATTTAGGACCAATGACCTGACCTCTGGTACATAATTATAAAAAAAAAGAACAAAATATTGGAATAGTTAAGTGTATAGATGAGGAATATAGACGTGTATAAGAGTAAATAATAATCTTTATAAAAAGTTTTACGGAATAAGTGCGTACTGACAAGGTGACTTTATGCTGGATTGCCCCTCACATTATTCACTTCCCGGATATATTTTTATGTTGAACTCTTTGTCACGAACACAAAATGGACTGGAATACATTTCGTCGTCACCCAGAATATTATTACTGCCGTGCTTCAACTGCCAACCATTGTAGAGCCATCAACGCATTTACACCCGGGGGTTTCCAAGTGGTGAAACATTGTGCATGCGAGATAACACACACACACACACACACACACACACACTCTAGGACAGTTCTTAACACACACGCCAAAAAAAGGTTAAAATAGAGAATATTAACAATTTCTTATAAATATCCTCAAAGATTATCAATAACGAATATCTAGTTACCTTTAGATAATCGTACAACACTAAGAGAAACAAGGACGAGGACACACCAGTCACCACCAGTCGCCACCACCAGTCACCACCAGTCTCTCACACTACCACACACGGTCATTAGTTTTACCCAAGACTCTCTCTCTCTCTCTCTCTCTCTCTCTCTCTCTCTCTCTCTCATCTACCTATTGTCTGTATGTCTGTCCGTCTGCCACACAACCAAACCAGGCGCGCCGTTCCCCTAGATTAAAAACTCTCATTGTACGAGACAACACCTCTGACTGACCTTCCTTGTCCCTTTGTTATAGAATTTCCAACACCATTCTCTGATATATTAATAAAGTCCGTGGGAAGTGAGGACAGTATGTGGGAAGTGAGGAAAGTATGTGGGAAGTGAGGAAAGTGTGTGGGAAGTGAGGAAAGTATGTGAGAAGTGAGGAAAGTATGTGAGAAGTGAGGAAGTATGTGGGAAGTGAGGAAAGTATGTGAGAAGAGAGGAAAGAATGTGAGAAGTGAGGAAAGTATGTGAGAAGTGAGGAAAGTATGTGAAAAGTGAGGCAACATGGTCATCTACAGAATTTTGCTTCAGATATCCTTCTGTTACGTGACGCAATAAAGAAATACAATATATCGGATTCCAGATGCATTTGGGAGGGTAAATATAGTAATACCTTATGAATTGTGACCTGACCTAACCTAACCTGACCTGACCTGACCTGACCTGACCTGACCTTACCTAACCTAACTTAGTTGAGCAAAAGGTAAATATTTATTAAAGTAACAATATAACAATATATGTAAGTACGACCACATTTCATCGACCACAAAGACGACCTTGGATGAGACGTTTCAGCTGGGAGAGTGAGTTTTATCATGACGTCACCGTTTGTTTATAATCGACTCAACTGTAGAGGTTTGGTACTCCCCCCCCCCCATCCCCCCCTCACCACCACCCGCTCCCGGTTAATGGAGTATATGTGCAGTAACTTTAAGACTACTGTACGTGTTGTCAGAGCTTCCCCAGTAGGTTAGGTTAAGTTAGGTCAGAATCACCAAAATGTTTTACAAAATGAATACGAATTATATAGTTATAATAAGACCTAACGTAACATAACCTATCAAGACTTAACCTGACCTGACCTGACCTAACCTACGAGCTACAGTAAGCCATTCTATTTTAAGAGTGAAATAAGTACATAAAAAAATAAGGAGTCTGCAATAGGCCGGTTGGCCTGTGCATGGCAGCTCCTGTCGAGAGTTACTACCACTCTCTATCATCCATGAATCTATCTAGCCTCCTTTTAAAACTTTCCAGAGTTCCCGCACTTACTATAAAGTTGCTAAGCTTGTTCCACTCGTCCACCACCCTATTTGTGAACTAGTTCCTTCCTATCTCCCTCCTAAACCTTAACTTATCCAACTTAAATCCGTTGCTACGAGTCCTATCATGCTCGGATGTTATAAGAACTTTATCTATATCCCCTTCATTGATTCCTTTCACCCACTTGAATACTTCTATCATATCTCCCCGCACTCTTCGTCGTTCTAGGGAATGCAAGTCTAGTTTCTTTAACCTATCTTGATATGGAAGGTTTCTAAGTCCCGGAATCATTTTCGTCATTCTTCGCTGCACCGACTCCAATGAACTGCAATCCATTCTATAATAAGGGCACCAGAACTGAACCGCATAATCGAGGTGCGGCCTGACTAGCGCAAGATATAGTCGCAATAAGACCTCTGCACTCTTATTACTTACACTTCTAGATATAAAACCTAATACTCTATTTGCCTTATTTCGAACATTAACGCACTGTTTTCTAGGCCGTTGGTCCGGGCTTACAAGCACCCCTAAGTCTCTTTCACAAGTCGACTTCTCTAGGTTGATGTTGTTAAGGCTGTATACATTGACAGTATTTGTTCTTCCAATATTAAGTACGCTGCACTTGCTGGTGTTGAATTTCATTTGCCATTTTTCTGACCACTCCTGCAGGGAAGTGCTTGTTTACAGGAGTTTGATTGGCTTGTCTTTAAAACAAACAAACAACAACAAACAATAGCAAACAACAAACAAAAATAACAACCAATAACAAAAACAACAACAACAAACAATAACAAAAACAACAACAAAAAATAACAAAAAAGAACAACAACAAACAATAGCAAACAACAACAAACAAAAACAAAAAACAATAACAACAACAAGAAACAAAAGCAAACAACAACAAAAAAACAACAAACAACAACAAACAAAAACAACAAACAATAACAAAAACAATAACAACAAACAATAAAAAAAACAGTAACAAACAACAATACCAAAAACAACAACAAAAAAAAAAACAAATAAACAACAAATAACGTGAACAATCTCACTGGGGTACTTGAACACTTTACATTTGTTTTAAGACATTATTAATTACCTGAGGCTGATGATAGCACCGGGTGTAATTATGACAAAAACAACACAACCCGGAACTAGGAAAACAGCACACGATCCTGCATGCGTCGTGTGTGTGTGTGTGTGTGTGTGTGTAAAAAATTCTAATACCTTTGAACCTATAAAATGACCTTTGAATATTGACAAAAATTCAGGTGTTTTGGGAGACAAATGCGGTACATATATTCCACCAACCTACGACGTGAATACTTTATACATGTTTAAGTCCAGAGGTTAAAACTTGACTTAGCCATAATACACACACACACACACACACACACACACACACACACCTGATAGTCTCATTAACACAGGTAAGAACAGATTATACCAGAATAAAGCAGAACTTACCTGTAATAATCTCCCTATCAGTACTCAGGACAGGTAAAGGTGGACACAACAGTCAGTCAATTCACTTATATGGTAGATCTTATATACGAAGAGACGTGTGTAAACATAAACAGTAGGTGAATGTGTATAAATGAATGTATATAAATTGAATGAATGATCTTGATATTACTAGTGAATTATTTGTTAACATTGGATGAAGGTCTGTCGTGTGTGTGTGTGTGTGTGTGTGAGGGTTTGTGTGTGTGTGTGTCGGGGTCAGTAAAGTTTTTCTCATCATTTGGGGTAATCATACACTTACTGTACAGCGTATTCAGGTCAGTATTACAGTATTTCAAGGTTTGGTGCGGGGGTAAGTTAGATTATTGTATGTGTGTGTGTGTGTGTGTGTGTGTGTGTGTGTGAGGAGGTTAGAAAGTAAATGTTCTAACCTTCACTGTGTACATAACTTGTGGTCATTTTGCCTTAATAACTAGATAAGTGATGCGATTTACGTCAGTCGTGAAGGATAAACAATATCTACTGTATATACCACGGGAAAGTCATCACAGACACACACACACACACACACACATTTAACTGAGAGAGAGAGAGAGAGAGAGAGAGAGAGAGAGAGAGAGAGAGAGAGAGAGAGAGAGAGAGAGAGAGTCTTAAATCACTAGTAATAGACGTACTTCACCCTCCTCTATACACACGGCGCCTCATCTTCCACAAAGTTCAACAGATCGAGTGATGAGCCCCCAGGAGCCGCCGGTGCCCAGATTAACGTCTTGTGAGCAATAGGAGGCGACGCTGTGTACAAGGTCCTCCACCCCGAGAAAAAAAAAATATTAAAATAAAGAGGAAAAACAGGTTTGTCAAGGCCGGACTGAGAGAGGCGTGGAGGTGGGTTCAAGGTGACAGCTGACGTCTACCTGAGTAAGTCACTGTGTGTGTGAGTGTGTGTGTGTGTGTGTGTGTGTGTGTGTGTGTGAACAAGCCGAACTTAACTATGCTCATTTTTATTATTAGCATATAAATAAAACTGCAGTACTTAGCTAATAACCAACAAATAAAAAACACGATAATTCGACAAAAATTAATCCCCCGCTAATAATCGCCCAACTGAATTATTTTTAATCGACTAAGAAATCATAATTCATTTGTCAATATAAATTTCCAAGAACAAAATTTCCACGAAATATAAAGTTCCGACAGTATCTTTTGTTATACAGGGCTGGGTGAGCAGGGGAGTACAGTACAGCTTTAGTGAGGATACAAGTGATCGTGGGCCCTTCGTGCCCGGTAGCGAGTCCTGTGGTACAGTTTACCGAGGCGTGAAAGTTCGAACGCTCGTGCTTGGCTAGCACTCAAGCGCCGTCCTGCTGACAGGGTACTTCGATATCGTTTTCCAGATGGTCGTGGTTGTTATTATCATGGTCGTGGTTGTTATAATCATGGTCGTGGTTGTTATAATCATGGTCGTGGGTGTTATAATCATGGTCGTGGTTGTTATAATCATGGTCGTGGTCGTGAGACTTACAGTATCTAATATACTATAAGAAGGAATAGAATAAAGGTTAGAATAATTAGTTAAAGAAATATTCGCCATAAGGAGAGGTTAAAATCATAAAAAAAATTATTATGAATCACCGATGATCATTCCGAGATAAATTATATTATGAAGAGAAGTGACCTTGATTCTGGTTAGACTAGTCACCATCTGCTTAAGTCATCACCTGTGTTAAGTCATCAAAGTCATCATTTACGTTAGTCAGTTTTAGGCCCATCTCACATGACTGACCGACCATTGATGTTCTTTCCTCGCGAGGGTGTTAGTTTTCAATGCGTCTTATTATTTACGCTGGTGGATGTAAGACCTCCTACCCTCACTGACGCAGCTATGGTCAATTTGGTGTTATTCTAATCTGTCTCAAGTCTATCCGTCTGTCTATTGCCATCCCAACTGTCTGTTCGTCTGAGTGGTGTTTGAAAGTAAGTCCGTCTGTACTCATTGTGTCGTCAAATCTGTCTGTCTTATCCATTGTTGGCGTGTGTCTGTCTGTTTGTCTAATGTGAACCAGTCAGTCAGCTGTCTGTCTGTCATGTTAGTTGCCATATTGTCTATTTGTGCATGAATGAATCTGTCTATTTTTGTCAATCTCCTGTCTGTTTCACTGTCTATATTCACCCTGTGTCTATTATAGTCATCTTCTCCATGCATTCCTGTAATTATCTTTTTATCTCTTCTCCTCTTCCATGAGCCACAGGAATAAGTATACACTGTAGCTGTAACGTCGTCTGGTAACGTTGAAACTGCTCATCCAGACGCATGATGAAACTCAGCTCCCTCCCCCACCTGTTATCTCTAACTATTTTCTGTTTCCCCTTCTTTATTCTTCTATTTACTCATCTTCCTTCCTTTACTAATCCAAACAACATTAAAAAAAGTAGGCTAAGAAAAAAAGTGGGGGGAGGAGGAGGGAGCCGTAAGATAACTGATAACTGCAATCGTGGGCTGACAGCGTACAGCGAATGAGGGTGCGCCAAGTCCGTAGACTTGCATCGTTTACCAGTGTATTATAAATGGTTAATTAATGGCTTCCTATAGAAACCATCGACATGGGACCAGGTTTGTTCCACTATACGAATTTTTTGCGATTTTTCCGCCAAGTTTGATGATAAACGATTGTGCCGTTTCGGCTGCCCAGAACAGACACACACACAAACAGACAGACAGACAGACAGACACACGCCTAGTCCTATAGTATATTAGATTGTCAACAACATCATAATTTAAGTGTTGTTAGGGAAGAAACAGCAGCAGAAGCGTGAAGAAATAATAATTCAACACTCTCCACCATGCAAGACTTTCACCTCTGGGTTTTGTCTGTGTAAGCTTTGACTAAAGTTGTCATTGTTATGATCGTCTCGCCAGTAACACGCACGACCAGTCCCTGCCATATGTTGACCCTCACAGCTCAGTCTATAACGATTGTTGACTTCTACTCGCAGATACTGTCACCTACACAAACATTACCAAGATCGAAGTCACTGCCAACCTGAGTTACTTCTGTTACCACTACTGTCACAAGCATACACCATACACAGTTATGATAAAAGTCACAATTTCCGTCATTATTTACATTATCTATGGCTTACACTCGTCACTATATCATCTTGTGTACGGGGTCCCCCTCTGCTGAAGTAGTCCCTGGAGTGAAGGGGGTTGAGGGTTGAGGATGTGATGGGTGTGTTAGGTAGCTGAAGGTAAACAATGGACCGTACGAGTCACGCTACATTATGGACCAACTGACTGTATTGTTGTGTCAAAACCAGAGCCGGGACACTCACCATGGTCCCTTTCATCCTCTGTCATTGATCAACTAATCTTTGTGTGTGTGTGTGTGTGTGTGTGTGTGTGTGTGTGATTGTGTGTCTGTGTGTGTGTGTAGGAAGGTTCTCAATACACTGTTACATAGAACCAGAAGACATGTATCCCTAACCTAATGATTTTATTCACTATGACAGCAGAACATCACTGCATCGCTACATCTCTTGACCTAAAATATGTAAGTGACGTTGCTAACAGACAAAGTCATACTGGGCGAACTGGCTAAAATGGACACAGGATGACGTCAATTAATGGACATAGGAGGAAGTCGTCTGTTTTACTGAATACGTGACCATTTCACCGAGAGAAAGGCTGCAGCAATGTTTCAGAGCTACAAGAGTCAAGTGAAAGATATACAACATGGAGCCCCTCAGAGTGAAGTGATCAATCCTATCCTTTTTCAATGGACTCTGGGAAGCACTATACACTGAAGTCAATGTCAGAGTCCCAGCGATATATTCAATTGTTACTCAGATGATATTTTTATAAAGACTAAAACCCATTGTGGGAACCTCGGTCTTACAACTTCTGAGAAAACTAAAGTGATTAACAGACAACCTGATACACACAAACTATCAAAGATGACTACGTGTCCCTCCGCTCCCGAACCTTACCTGCAAGACAACACTCAACTCACCAAAGGGCAGACAGACTTGAACCTCTCAGAAATGCAACGAGGAATAAAAAAAAAACAAGAAAAACACAGTATTTACCTTACATAACATCCCACTCTCACTAGCACGCATCAGGCTTTGTCCTACGAGGCGGAAGTAGTGAAGCTTGAAAAATGCAAAACAAAACTCAAGTACTTTACGTGAGATAAGAACTAGGAAAATCTCGGAGGCTTGTGTATGCTAATTCAGATAACACCGTCTCTATACAAGTGTTAGAGCGCGTGGATCATAGCACATAAGTGTCCAAGAGAATCCTAACTACAGCTACACATATATAGATACCGGACAGACCCAAGAAACAACATTGCGTCTATCACCCTGGCGGACAGTTCCACAACCACACACCCACGTGAACCATTACTGTAACCATAGAGCTTTTATCTTCAACAAACTACCAAAACAAGACCTCCTGCACACACACACACACACACACACACCATCTACACCAATGGCTTCCTCAACACTGTTTGTGGGAGGTCTGGTAGTGGTGCCAGCCATGACTCAGCCTAATGGTAATGAACTAAAGCAGGTAGGCAGAATAAACAACGGGACAGCAACTCTACATACTGAACCATTTGCTACACTCACAGCCATGAACTTTACACAAGTCAATGTCTAATCATCACTGTTATTCTATCCTCAACCCTCAAGTCAGTCTAAGATTTACCTGCAGTCTGGTGAGAGGCTTCAGATTGAATTCAATTGGCTTCCTCCTTACATGAGTCTCAGAAAGCAAGACAGAGTTGATATAGGAAATTTATGAGTAAGGTAAGAACTAGGGAATGAATTCAAAGCCACAGGGGCATGACACTCCTTGGCTGGCCACAATGATGACGTGTATTAAGTTAGACATATGACTGGACAGGTAACAAGATTCACTCACTCACTCACTCACTCACACATTAACCAACCTACTACTCACACTCCAGGATCAATGCTAAAACAATAAAGGAAAAAAAAACATGATTCCAGTTACACTAAATTACCAGAAAGTTTCGTATTTTCAACTAATCTCTTCATCTCTGCCTGATTCTCTTTTAGTCTCTCATTTTCTCTTTCACACTATGCATCTGTGTGTGTGTGTGTGTGTGTGTGTGTGTGTGTGTGTGTGTGTGTGTGTATTCTCGTTTTATATCACAATATCCCAAAATTATTGTAATAGATCATATACAATTAATACAATATATAAATAAATATACAATGCAATTTTCAGATTTTCTTTTTAAGGGTAAACTGCACCGTATTGTTCCATGTTATAGGTACAGTGCGTTAATTATATAATCTCAAACTACAACTAACATGTGGCAGTCTTAGTCAGTAAAGAATCACTTGAATATAACTCACTTTCCAGCAAGTTATTAACACTAAGACCCCCTCCCTCCCCCCCCCCCCCCGATACTGTTAAAGACTTACCTATAGGCAATACGTCATCCCCTAACCTAACCTAACCCCACACTTTGAAAACGTGATGAAATATCTACATAAGCTCTTGGTCAGACCTGCCTCTATCTCCGGGATATTTTATACACTCGGCCCAAGTTGTTTGCCTTGAACCCTGCCCTGACCTTCCTACACCCGCTGGTTATGGGCTGAGGAAGGACCTACTGAGGCAGGGAGTTTCTCAAGGCCTTCTTGCCTGGGGCTACCCACGATCCCGCTAGCTACCAGGTTAGCAAGGTACCTACTGAAGTGACTAGCCCCAAGGACATACTGGCGGCCACATCACCTTCCAGTCCAGTACTTAAAGGTTCACACGACGAAGACCGAGACGAGTACAAACTATATTTACTTATGCAGAACAATTACTACAGATATACTAATTTATACTTATGATCAAGAACGTTGTAGAAATATAGCAGAAATGGTGGTAATTCTCAGTTTTATGACATACTGTACACACGTAACGTCTACCTAATTCTGAGGTGTCTGCTTGATCATGTTTCAGATCGCACGACAGAGATGAGGAACAACAACATTAATGATAGAGTTGTGAGGAGAAGTAAATAAGACTCATTGTGACATCACCAATATTGACAGTGGTGATGAGGCAGCGGGAAGAAGCTCTCTTGTTTAGGTAACTGTCTGGGCTTCACGAGTCAGGGAGATGTTACCTGTGTTCAGACCATGCTCGTATAACCTGCCTCCTACCTGTACTGCTACCACATTGACCCCTTCACTTTGAGGATCCCTCTTAATAAACCTTAAACCTCTCACTAAACACCATTGCTAAACCTAAAAGACAAAAACAAGACAAAAACCACTTCCAAACACCTAAAAAAAAAAAACCCACTTATTGCCAATATTAATTCTCAACCATCATTACTATATACATGACGCAGTTAACTCAATTAAATCTTCCTGGGGGCTTGATAATAGGTCTGGGGTGGGGTGGTAGTGGGGGGGGGGGGGTTGTATTAATTATCTTATGGAAAATATCCTAATTGTGTGACCAACTAAAAATACGTCTTGGGAGAAGTTTGGTTGAAACTCAAGACAAAAGTGACCGAGAGTATTAATACCTCAAAGGAAGTTAACGATGAATACGGCAGACGCTCTTGGCTCTGTGTATGTATGTATGTATGTTTGTATGTATGTATGTATGTATGTATGTATGTATGTCCCTACGTCTGTCTGTGTGTTTACTTATATCACCAAAATACTTGTATTAAACAGTATTAAGGTCACAGCTGTAGGTCAAGGTGTGTGGGTACAAGGTGTGTGGGTACAGGTATGTGGGTTACGACAGGTGAATCTCCAGGTCGTACAGGATCGGCTACAGCGAGATTCTTACAACAAAAACAACATCCGCAGGTTAGTAAATATCACAGTATGGCGCCAACAGACCATTTCTGGTTCTGGCTTACATATCTGGCTTTGTGTAGACCGCTCCCCAACAAGCTGACGGATGGCGGTAAACAAAGAGGCAGGTGTGAGTGTATGTGTCATTACCCGGTGAAGTGAGGGGGCATTCTCTCCACTATTCCCTGTTGTTAGAGGTTCCTTATCAATGGTCAACACGGCAAGCGAATGGAAATCGGATGCAGAAATTCCATGTAAGTCAAAACAGAGTAACATGTAGGGACAGCAATTACGAGATATCGGTACAAGGGCAATACTCACGGCTAGGACAGACAAGCAAACCAACAACAGGGTTAAATAGTTCCTAGAGTGGCTCCCACGAGATAAGAAAAAAAATAGAAAAAAAAACCCACTGGAGGTAAAGATTTAATTAGGAAGTTTGGAAGATGTTTCGTGGAAAGGGTCATTACACACACACACACACACACACACACACACACACACACACACACACACACACGTACGTTTTTCTACCTTTAAGCTGAGGTATATTTGAATAAGAAATATATATTTTAACGGTAAACTAACTCCCAATTTACATATAATATTAGGTTATACACTTTTATGGCTGTATCCGACATGAAATCACCAGGTCAGGTCAGGTTAGGTAAGGTTAGGTTAGGTTTGGTTATGTTAGGTTAGGTTAGGTTTGGTTATGTTAGGTTAGGCTTCAGTTAGGTTTAGGTTTGGTTATGTTGGGTTACAGTTAGGTTAGGTTAGGTTTGGTTATGTTAGGTTACAGTTAGGTTGGGTTAGGTTACAGTTACACAGCCATACAGCCTCCAATCCAGCTTGAATTCCACGATGGGGCAGGGACCAAGGTTGTGCTCAACATGTGTTTGCTCATGAATTTCTGCTATCAGTGTTTATACAGACAATGAGGTAAACTAGTGTTGGTGTTGGACTTGGCCATTACTGTAACACTCTCAGGGGGGCGGCTGACTCCTAACAACCTTCGTAATGATCTACAGGCAGTTAAAATGACCTCACTGGACCTATTTAAACTACGGTTCAAAGACGGTTGGTGTGTAATTCCCCTTAGCCTGAAGCGTTTTTCCATCTGTATTTATGGGTAACGAAATATCCTGTGAGTTGTCTTAGATCTGGAGTCTCGTCATCGTGTTGATTATCCATTCTATGACGTGATAACCTTGTTCTTTATGTGATGTAACTCGGGAAATCTTAAAGTGAGTGATCCTGGTGAAAAATATACCTATAAACCAGTTTTATTCCACAACTTGTACGTACAGTCACTCAAAAAAACTATCCATACTTGGGATGATCGATGTATCTCACAATGAACACTGTGACTCCTATTTCGGTAGGGTTGTCAAAATCCTTCGTCCGTTGTGTCATATTGTCTCAACACAATTTTGTACAGATAGTTTTTTGAGTGGCAGTACATCATCTCAAGTACCAAGAACAGTAAAGTACAAGGAATAGCAAGCACAGGAGTGTCGGAAAGTATACTTGTTATGACGGTCTTGCAGTACGTGGAATACATGATCAAGTGATACAGTCCCTCAGAGCCACCAATAGCTCTGACTCGCGTTACACCCAACATTTTGTGTGTCAGTAAACGGTGTTGATGACTGTGTACCGGGAAACAGGAAACTCTCAAGGTAACGGATGCAGTTGCCACCTCTATCTAGAACACTTCACTGGTTTCAATATTTATCCCCGGAGACCAAAATCAAGTGGAAATCAATATATAATTTATATAGGCAATGCAAGTATACAAACAGTGTATATAAACAATACGTGTATACAAACAATCAATCAAAGATAGATAAAGCCGCCACACCTTTACCTCTTACTGAAGTCCAGATGGGAGGAGTTACCAGTCACTCTCTCTCTCTCCACCTATATTGACCGATGCTGAACCAAGTCTATCCCCTCCCACACATATATAAACCAAATATATAAAAGTTTCTTCAATATACCACAAAACAAGTAGAATTGAACTGTAGACTTTGGCAACTCAACTTTTCGAGCCATCTTGATCTGCCATTCACTGTAACACGAGAGATTTATCGACCTAAGAAAGATTTGGTATCACTCAGTTACAATGTCTTATTCTGCTCACTTTTCTGGGTTCTAATTCTCCAATGTTCTTACGATAAATATTTCACATAAGAGATAAGATAAAACATGAGGGAAATTTTAAAATGAGGTTCATAGTTAATTTGATATATTGACCTGAAGATAAGGAATATTCACATAAATTACGAGTAATATTCACTGACTATCGGGAAACTAACAAATATTCCTTATTAACTCCCACAATAAGTTATAACAATAGCTCTTTCTTATCAACTTACACACTGCTTTAAGAACAACAATAAGAAAATCCTTTCTAGATGCTGGGAATCTTAGCGTTTTCCCTCGTCACACAATTTTCAGGAAATACGAGGCCAAATACGTTGTGTTTTTTTCCCCTCCACATGGTCGGGAATTTAGCGAGCAGATAGTGCCAAGATGATGATGTCAGCAGCCTCTTGAGCCATCACTGTCCAAGAGCTGGGTATTATGTTTCCTGCTGAGGTCTGATGTAGTGGGTGGTGGTGGTGGTGGAGAGGAGGCACATGATGGAGTGGATCATGGTGGGGGCCAAACAGCCTCCCATACAATGGATCATGGGAGTGGAACAACACAACTCACGGCAGGATATTACCAAGACTCCGGGAGATATTGACCACAAACTCACCCCCAAAAAGTATCTTCACGGAGAGGTTCGATGTATTCCACAATGAACACTGTGACTCCTGTTGTCTCGGTAGGGTTGTCAAAATCCTTCGTCCGTTGTGTCATATTGTCTCACACAAAATCGTAAAAATACTTTTTGGAGCGAACATTATTTATTTTTGATAATAAAAAATAAATTATCCTTATCACCAATACTAAATATTCACCCAGAAGTTAGCCCGTCACGAGTAGGGAGAATGTTTTCGTGTAAATGCTTAGACATGCTATTTATCAACTTCAACTTGGGTGAGAGGAATGTTGGTTAACTGACAACTCGCCAAAATGTACAAGATAAGTTCTGATTGGTTGTGTCCCAGTAATGATTCAGATTGACCACACTTCCGAAATCCATTGGCATCATCAGTGCTAACAAGCGAGCGAGTTTTTTTTTTTAGTGTGTGTGTGTGTGCCTGTGCGTGTGCGTGTGCGTGTGTGTGTGTGTGTGTGTGTGCGCGCGCATGCCATGTTTCCGTTCTCAATCAAAAGCTGTACAATGATTGATAAAAATGCCCAAATTGGACCAGATTTTACTTAAAAAAAAATAATTGCCTTGAAATTTAATAAGATAACTCACACCAGACCTGACTAATAAAGTTGATGTAAAAAAAATAAAAAAAAATAAATAAATAAAAACCTCCGAGTCAGGTCAGTTTATCATTTCCGAGATGGTTGACCCAGGAGCGATTTTACGGGAGAAACTGACCTAAAACTGACCTATTCAGTCGACAGGGATGTGTTTTTGAGGACGAGGAGCTCAAACATAAGTCATAATCAAAGGCTGAGTAATTAGATTGTTTATTATGGGATCGTTCATCTCGCTGGGTGGCTGAGGAGAGAGAGAGAGAGAGAGAGAGAGAGAGAGAGAGAGAGAGAGAGAGAGAGAGAGAGAGAGAGAGAGCTCTGGCAGTCATCCAAACGACAAAATATAGATGAAATCCTCTACAACGCCGCCATCAATAACTTATACCTCCAATTAATATCCCGTAGGTTGGCTTAGGTTAGGTTAGGTTAGGTTAGGTTAGGTTAGGTTAGGTTAGGTTATCAAACTTACAAATCGCTGCACCTGAAAAAAAAAAGATAAAAAAATGAAAACAAAAATAAAATAAAATAAAATTGCAGTGATTGGGATAGCTGTGATGGTTGTGAGTGAGGTAGGAAGACTAGGCGTCGTCACTGTAAGTCACTGTTCATCTGTGTATGTGTGTGAGAGGGGGGAGGGGAGAGGGGGGGGGGTTATATCTCAGAGTTAACATAACATACACATATATCTCACAAAACTATCCGGGAAATACTTAAAAAAAAAATTAATAGCTGTTTATTACACACCAATCAACATTACCACCAAGACACAGTTAACCTTGTCATTAATCTACGAATACTTCAAGATACCTAAGGCAATACTACCACCTTGTCATTAATCTACGAACACTTCAAGATACATAAGGCAATATTACCTTATACCTGTGTCAATAACATGGAGGTAAGATGAAGAAATCCACTATAGCCTTTCGTCATCTCTTACCGCCTCGATACTTCTAAATTTCATTAATCCATCAAGCTGGTGGTGGGGGTGTGGTGTGGGGTGTGGTGGGGTGTGGTGGTGGGGGGTGTGGTGGGGGTGTGGAGTGGTGGGGTGTGGTGGGGGGTGTGGTGGGGGTGTGGTGGGGGTGTGGTGGGGGTGTAGTGGGGGGAGTGGTGGGGGTGTTGGTGGGGTGTGGTGGGGTGTTGGTGGGGTGTGGTGGGGTGTGGTGGGGTGTGGTGGGATGTGGTGGGGGGTGTGGTGGGGGTGTGGTGGGGGTGTGGTGGGATGTGGTGGGGGTGTGGTGGGGTGTGGTGGGGGTGGTGGGGGGAGTGGTGGGGGTGTGGTGGGGGTGCGGTGGGGGTGTGGTGGGGGTGTGGTGGGGTGTGGTGGGGGTGTGGTGGGGTGTGGTGGGGGTGTGGTGGGGGTGTGGTGGGTGGGGGGGTGGGTGGGGGTGTGTGGGGGGATGTGGTGGGGGTGTGGTGGGGTGGTGGGGTGTGGTGGGGTGTGGTGGGGGTGTGGTGGGGGTGTGGTGGGGTGTGGTGGGGGGTGTGGTGGGGGAGTGGTGGGGGAGTGGTGGGGGTGTGGTGGGGGTGTGGTGGGGTGAGTGGTGGGGGAGTGGTGGGGGTGTATCGTGTTGGAGGAAGGATCAGGGTGGAGGAAGAGTAAGGAAGAGGTGTGGTGGTGGTGGTGAAGGATAAGGATGTGGTGGTGGTGGTGAAGGATAAGGTGTGGTGGTGAAGAATAAGGTGTGGTGGTAAAGGATAAGGTGTGGTGATGAAGGATAAGGTGTGGTGGTAAAGGATAAGGTGTGGTAGGTATGGTGGTAGTGGTGAAAAAAGAAGCAAGATAGTGGTTGAGATGATTGCAAGGCCCACCCACATAATTGTTAGAGAGAAGGATGAAGGGAGATGTGGGTGCTGGTCAAGAGATAGTAACAGTAGCATCCCACCCACACCCATCCACCCACACCCACACTTACCATACACCCAGCCACCTCCTTAACATAATTCCTGTAAATCTTTTAATTAGACCTGGGTGTGAGAGCCGGGTTAAAGGCATTCTCATTTTCACAAGTTGTCGACCATTGTTTTAAGGTTAAATGTAAAGGAAAATAATTACGCCTTCACGTTCTTAACACGGAAGGTGGGGGTAAGAGTGCGGAATTCTGAAACCTTCTTGATGTACACACACACACACACACACACACACACACACATAATATACCCTCCCTAATTGTACCGTGTTAATAATTTCTTACAGGTAAAATGAAAACAAGATATTCTCAAAGCTTTCACCTTTATTTTCTTAGACCCTTTGAGGGCAACTGAGGAGCTCGTGAAATAAAAGATGAAAGCTTGGAGCCTCTTGGTGTGTGTGTTTTTTTTTGTACCTCGTTTTTGCGTGGCATTAATATCTGGTGTGTGTGTGTGTGTGTGTGTTTCGTTTCATAAAACCAATATTTACAATGAAACACAAGACAAAAGAACTTCCCCCCAAAAAAATTCTCACTGTTTGAAGGTAGACTAATCCTCGCGTAGTTACCCATTGAATGCAGACAGCTGTCCTCTCACGCTTACTCAACCAACCACGGTAATGTTCTCCCACACACCCGACCCATAATAACATCTCTCTCTCTCTCTCTCTCTCTCTCTCTCTCTCTCTCTCTCTCTCACTCACTACAATTCTCTATCTCTCTTTCTTTCTCTTAACATCTCTCCTCACCTCTCACCAAATCCCTCGCTCTGTGTACCTGACCTCCCCTCCAACTTGGATCACTCCCTGTAGCAATGCTCTACTTTATAACAAAAACAACACACACACACACACACACACACACACACACACGTCTTTACAATTTAAACACTTATGAATCAATATACGATTTGTTATTTGATATTGAGAACATTTTTGTGTTGTCTTTCTGGTGGCAATTAAATGCATCTTTTTGGATATAATTAAATCCACATAAAATTTTAATTATCCAAAAAGCTAATAATTAGTAGTGGTAGTGCTGGTGGGGATAGTGGTGGTGATAGTAGAGGTATTGGTGGTAGTAGTGTTGGTAGGTAGTACTGGTAGTAGCGGTGGTGGTAGTAATAGTGGTGGTAGTGGTGGTACTAGTGGTGGTGGTAGTAGTGGTGGTAGTAGCGGTGGTAGTACTGGTAGAAGTACTGGTAGTGGTGGTGGTGGTGGTGGTGGTGGTGGTACTGGTGGTTGGCCAAAGACATCTAGGCGCAGTAATTGGCACTACGGACTTCAAGACCGAGTAGTACTGATGGTAGTAGTAGTGGTAGTGGTGGTGGTAGTACTGGTAGTAGTGGTGGTAGTGGTAGTGGTGGTAGTAGTGGATGTAGAAGGTAGCCTGGCTCACCCACACTGCGGCAGCAAGGAAGGGGACGCTTCCTCTTCTCTTATGGATATCTCCCCTTCTCTCTCTCTCTCTCTCTCTCTCTCTCTCTCTCTCTCTCTCTCTCTCATTCCTCCTTCGCCATCATTCTCTTTCCTTTTATTCCTCCCTACATCCTCCCAACTTGATCTATTCCCCTTTTCACCTTCCACCTCCTTTCCCTTTTCTCTCCCCTTCACCCTCTCTTCTCTCCCTTCACTCTTCTCTCTCTCCCTTCACCCTTTCTCTCTCTCCCTTCACCCTCTCTTCTCTCCCTTCACTCTTCTCTCTCTCCCTTCACCCTTTCTTCTCTCCCCTTCACCCTCTCTTCTCTCCCTTCACTCTTCTCTCTCTCCCTTCACCCTTTCTTCTCTCCCCTTCACCCTCTCTTCTCTCCCTTCACTCTTCTCTCTCTCCCTTCACCCTTTCTTCTCTCCCCTTCACCCTCTCTTCTCTCCCTTCACTCTTCTCTCTCTCCCTTCACCCTTTCTTCTCTCCCCTTCACCCTCTATTCTCTCTCCCTTCACCCTCTCTTCACTCTCTCTTCTCTCTCCCTTTACTCTCCCTTCACCCTCTCTTCTCTCTCCCTTTACTCTCCCTTCACCCTTTCCCATTATATCAAAGCATTATTATCCCCACAAATTAACTTAAATAGAATTGGCATCTATTGGCGTCTAATAGATGAAGAATATATTGGTGCAACTTGAGCCATTAAGAGACAAAAAAAGGTCATATAACTGCGCCATTATTAGTGGAGCGTGGGCCACTAGTATCACTGGAGCCTGTACCATAAGTATTATTGGAGCCTACGCCATTAGTATTAGTGGAGCCTGGGCCACTAGTATCACTGGAGCCTGTACCATAAGTATTATTGGAGCCTACGCCATTAGTATTAGTGGAGCCTGGGCCATTAAAGAGACATATAATACTATAATGTTTCTACTGGTTAATGAAGCAAGCGCCAATAAAACAAATAAATACCCAGGTGCAGGTTACAGGAGCAAGTTAATGAAGCAAGCGCCATTAGTGGGGAGTTGTACATAAACAATTCTAATAATAAGATGTTCTTGATGGCCTCGAAGCTCTTGTTATAAATTGATGGTGTATGGTAGTGTATGGTGGTGTATGGTGGTGTATGGTGGTGTATGGTGGTGTATGGTGGTGTATGGTGGTGTATGGTGGTGTATGGTGGTGTATGGTGGTGTATGGTAGTGTATGGTGGTGTATGGTAGTGTATGGTGGTGTATGGTGGTGTATGGTAGTGTATGGTGGTGTATGGTAGTGTATGGTGGTGTATGGTGGTGTATGGTAGTGTATGGTGGTGTATGGTGGTGTATGGTGGTGTATGGTAGTGTATGGTGGTGTATGGTGGTGTATGGTAGTGTATGGTGGTGTATGGTAGTGTATGGTGGTGTATGGTGGTGTATGGTAGTGTATGGTAGTGTATGGTGGTGTATGGTAGTGTATGGTGGTGTATGGTAGTGTATGGTGGTGTATGGTGGTGTATGGTAGTGTATGGTGGTGTATGGTAGTGTATGGTGGTGTATGGTGGTGTATGGTAGTGTATGGTGGTGTATGGTGGTGTATGGTGGTGTATGGTAGTGTATGGTGGTGTATGGTAGTGTATGGTGGTGTATGGTGGTGTATGGTAGTGTATGGTGGTGTATGGTAGTGTATGGTAGTGTATGGTGGTGTATGGTGGTGTATGGTAGTGTATGGTGGTGTATGGTGGTGTATATACACACACACACACCCACACACACCAGTACAATAATCATCTATATTCCCAAATGGTCATTAGAGCCTCGAGGAACTAGACCATTCAGGATATACCTTAACAAGACTGTATCAACGTTTACTATAAAATGTTTCTCATCGTCACAATATACAGGTATATGTATGCTAATTAAATTGTGATTGGATGTACAGTTGACTACACTTATATCTGGTACAGTAGTTGGCACGTTTTGTGGAATGTGGCACCTCTGTGTTTGTTTACATCGTATTGAAACTCTTGGAATGACCCCTAAGGATAAGCCTTCCACAGAGTTGCCATATCTCACAAAACGTCCCAGCCACTGTACCAGGTATAAGTGTAGTCGATTGTACTTTTTAATTATAGAATCATATCTGTATTTAACATCGTCTGAGCTATATGAGTGACCAGCGTCCCTCCCTGCCACTTTACAAGGTAGTCTGTCTTCCTCTATAAGAGTTAATGCTGGGATAAACCACGAACGGTGCGGGCGATACCCAAAACACGCTGAGAATAGATTAGACAGCCTCTCTCTCTCTCTCTCTCTCTCTCTCTCTCTCTCTCTCTCTCTCTCTCGTAAGCCACGTTCACTCCATCTTTCAACAGAAATGTTTCTCTGTCGCATATAAAACTTTCCACAACAAATTCTTTACACAAACAAATTGTTAAATGTGGGACAGCGAGTAATGTGTATTGTCGAATCATATTTTGATTTAACACGCACGCACGCACGCACGCACGCACACACGCACACACCCTTGGCCACTGATTAAGAAAAAAAAAGTGTAAACCTTATTCGCTATAACAGTTATCATGGCAGTGAAAGCTTAGCCAAGTCTTCTCTTAATGTTTGCATTTTAATTGTCCACGACTGATATAGTGTCTGACCTAAATGTTGGTTCTCTCTCTCTCTCTCTCTCTCTCTCTCTCTCTCTCATGTATGCCACGTTCATTCCATCTTTCAACATATATGTTTTTCTATCATATATAAAACTTTACACAACGAATTCTTTACTTCTTAAGGTCCACCACCGTGCTTGTAAAGTGGTGGTGTTGGTGGAGGTGGTGATCACGGTGGTTGAGGGTGGTGGAGGTGGCGGATGGTGTGGAGGAGGTGGTGGAGGTGGAGGTGGTAGTGGTTGATGGTGGTGGTGGTGGTAGTGGTAGTGGTAGTGGTTGATGGTGGTGGTAGTGGTTGATGGTGGTGGCAGTGATGGTGGAGGTGGTGAAGGTGTTAGTGGATGAGGTGGTGCTGGTGGTGGTGGTGGCAGATGTGGTGGAGACGGTGGTGGTGGCAGTGGCCGTGTAACGCGGGACTCAGGCTCCAGTGATCAAGAAGTAATTTCTAAGCTTCAAACACCAGTGATGAGGCGATAATGAGGGAAAGGTTCTTCTGACCGTCATTAATCGATCGTGGGGAATTGGCAGGCGACGCGAATCTTCATCAAGCGAGGAGGAGGAAGAGGCTGGTCGCCATCAACAACCCTCGTCTAGGTCTTGTCGACAGATTGATAAAGGTGATGGTCCCTGATTATAAACATTACACACACTTGGGTCTATTTTGTCTCTCTTAAACAAAAATAATGATGAGATGAGAGAATTTAGGTAGAAATTACGGATGTGTGGCGGCTGATAAAAAAAAATTTGGTGAGATACTGAGAGGAAACACCAGGTGACAAGTACAGTTATACCAGCCAATGTTAATGATCTGTTCCTATACGTCGATAATAACAATGGTGGAAAGATATTTATTATACATATTGTTAGTAAATGAAATTGAGAATTATTTCATTCATTATTCATTACGTTTCCATAAATGCTTGTCACACCGCCCAAGTCTTGTCTCAATCTGTAAGTCAGGTGTTCGTCAGGTGTTCGTCAGGTGTGAGGAGGGAATCAGTATACCCCTTCAGTGTGGGGACGACACTTTTAATAACTCCAGACGATTTTATTCAACATAAATAGTTTATACGGAATTGTTATTGTTTTTGTTGTTATTGTTGTTCTTGCTATTGTTGTTGTTCCTGTATTTTGTATTATGCCTTCAACTTGTAATACACTGCTTAATTGCCATAACCAAAGTGATCACCTGTAATATAGACAAAAATACAGTCATGACGTATTTTTTTTAAGAGTTTTTATTGGCTTATTTTTTTTTAGACCAATTGTACATTAGAACTGTGACGTAAAACACAACATATTCAAGTTTAATGTGGAAAGTTTTAATGTTAACTCAGAGAGAGACATTGATCCAGAGTTGACCTTTCTCTCTCTCTCTCTCACTTGGCAGGCAGGCAGGCAGATAGATAGATTTTTTTACTAAAGTATTTCCACAATCATAGCGAAAATGGACAGGTAGAACGAACAAGACAACGATCTTCACTATTAAAATCTATACAATATGAACCAGAAGGTGACCAGGAGGTGAGTTAACTTGGGCTGGTCAGAAAGTTCTCTCTCTCTCTCTCTCTCTCTCTCTCTCTCTCTCTCAACCGTCCGTCAAGATTGGTATTCATAGATGGGGACTGACGTAGCTAAAAGGAGATCGATGTTCAGGAACGCTGGCTCTTGCATTTTACACCTGGAACCTCACGGAACACCAACCACTTTTTTTTTACACGAATTCTGCATTATCCTGTCACCTGTAGTTTTGGTCGGGTGTCCATCGCCTATCACCTGTAGTTTTGGTCGGGTGTCCATCGCCTGTCACCTGTAGTTTTGGTCGGGTGTCCATCGCCTATCACCTGTAGTTTTGGTCGGGTGTCCATCGCCTGTCACCTGTAGTTTTGGTCGGGTGTCCATCGCCTGTCACCTGTAGTTTTGGTCGGGTGTCCATCGCCTGTCACCTGTAGTTTTGGTCGGGTGTCCATCGCCAGTCACCTGTAGTTTTGGTCGGGTGTCCATCGCCTGTCACCTGTAGTTTTGGTCGGGTGTCCATCGCCTGTCACCTGTAGTTTTGGTCGGGTGTCCATCGCCCTGACCATCCCCCTTGTATACGGTGTCCCCCTCTGAGTTCAGTAATCTAATGTTTGCCAAACGATATATTAAAAGTGGCGTCCCTGTAGTGATAGGGACTGTAATGTGTTTGTTGTGAAGCTGTTTGTTTGTATATTTGGATGAGAGTACGTGTGAATGTCAGACTTTTTTATTCATAGTCACATGTACACAGTGGGAGTCAGGTGTGTGAGTGGCATGTCTGAGTGTCACACATTCCTGACACAAGGGGGCGCTAAAACTTTACATGTTGGACATAACAATGACACACACACACACACACACTGGAATATCATAAACTAACAACCACTTCTATTACTGTACACGTAACTGAATCGTGTTTTAGTGTACATAACATTGTCCAAGGTGTACACATAACTGAATCGTGTTTTAGTGTACATAACATTGTCCAAGGTGTACACATAACTGAATCGTGTTTTAGCGTACATAACATTGTCAAAGGTGTACACATAACTGAATCGTGTTTTAGCGTACATAACATTGTCAAAGGTGTACATATAACTGAATCGTGTTTTAGCGTACATAACATTGTCCAAGGTGTACACATAACTGAATCGTGTTTTAGCGTACATAACATTGTCAAAGGTGTACACATAACTGAATCGTGTTTTAGCGTACATAACATCGTCCAAAGTGTACACATACCAGGACAGAAGGACCATCATAACCCCAACACACGCGAGCCACTGTAAGAATAGCTGGCGTCACTCATAGTAATGTTGGGTAAAACAAAAAACTGTATCGATTTCAGTGTTACGGAGCTGCTCAGTGTGTTGCCTGACCCACGGCCACATGAGGTCTGGGGTGTGTGTGTGTGTGTGTGTGTGTGTGTGTGTGAAGATAAACTTATTCATGTTATTGATTAGATGAGTATAAAAACACACACACACACACGATAATAACAGTAATACTAACGTCACACTATAAAACATGGCGATAATTTATCTTTATTCAACAAGAACAAAACTTTTTATCACAAATTACAAAGTTTTCAGCCAATAATTCGAACTATAATAAAAATAAATAAAACAATACAATAAAACTGATTCTGAAATACAAAACACATAGCAGCAATAAATACCTCAGAGTTATATTTATATTACTAATAATATTTTACACCTGACTAATAAATTAAACGCAAGAATAATACCTAACATGATCTATTTATATTTTTAAACTCGAGAAGACAGAAGAAGCGAAGTTAACGAGGCTTTTGGTGAAGACTAAACGAGGTAAAACGATAGACAATCACCACAATGTTATAAAGTTTACAAAAAAATATGTAAAAGAACTTCTTGTAAACATTTATTTGTATTGGCTTTTGTGGGTTAACTTTGTACTCTAACCGACCTGATTACAGACCAGAGGCACAGCACAGTAGCCTACATGTGGTTGAGCATTACAGTGCATGACTCTTAATAATAATAATAATAATAATAATAATAATAATAATAATACTAATAATAATAATAATAATAATAATAATAATAATAATAATAATAATAATAATACTAATACTATTACTATTACTAATACTAATAATAATAATAATAATAATAATAATACTAATACTAATACTAATACTAATAATAATAATAATAATAATAACAATAATAATGATAATAATAATAATAAAAATAATAATAATAATAATAATAATAATAATAATAATAATAATAATAATAATAATAATAATAATAATAATAATAATAATAATAATAATAATCATTAATTTCAATATATAATTAAAAAACCTTAAGAATGTCATGTAGAAATAATTGGTCAAATATAGAATAAAAATATTACTTGACCGTACATACAGGGCCGCTATGTTCCCCACAGTTTAAAGAAAGAATAATATCAGTGTTGTCAAGCTGCATCGTGTTGTTGATCTCCTACAATCGATTTTACCTTTTAAATACCACGAGGACCTTCAATTATGGACGCCTTGACACACACACACACATATATACTATATAAAGTATATATATAGTATTTAAACTTTAAAACTTTCCATGTCAAATTACTTATTGAGACTGATGGTGGGGTGCGGTGAGGGTGCGTGTAGAGGTGGGCGGGTGGGCGGTGGTAGCGTGAGGGGCGGCAGGTGGCGCCCTGGATATTGGGGGATAGGGCCAGAGGCTGGGAGGGCCACGGGTCGATACTCCCGCGTAGGGTCGTTTGCTGCCAAGCCTCTCAGACACCCAGGTTAGGTGGTGCTTCACGAGTGTTCCTGCCTCTCCCATAGTTCCTTCTCCCCTGTGTGTGTTGTTACCTGTGTGTGTGTGTTGTTACCTGTGTGTGTTGTTACCTGTGTGTATTGTTACCTGTGTATACCTGTGTGTGTGTGTTATTACCTGTGTGTGTGTATTATTACCTGTGTATACCTGTGTGTAAGTGTACATTAGTCTTGAATATTATGTCTAATATTTGTGTAAGGTTTAAAAGCAACGGAGGTCACACTAAAACACCTGTACTAAACACCCTTGGTTAGGTTAGGTTAGGTTAGGTTAGGTTAGGTTAGGTTAGGTTAATCTGCCAGGATATATATACGGTGAAAACATTGAGTGATGGAATGAAAGATGATTCTGAATACCATATAAGACAGACTGAACCGAATGAATGAATGAATTATACACACCTTTTGAGAGAGACTGGAAAGTAAATGTTTCAAATGGTTTTTATCAAGGAGGATTTAACGTGTCGGGGATTACAGTATACAGTCGGGGTCAAGAGCTCGTTCCCTCCCAGAATGAAACAGCATCGACCCTAAATGAGACAAAACCACACACCCGCACCAGATGACAGTCAGGGTAAGTCAGTTCGGAGACGCATTCCAGTGACTCAGTTTCACCACAGGGAGAGAACTTTTGTCCCTGGTTGTACATTTCTTCCTTCAAGTATAAGAGGCAGTAATTTTTTTTCAATATTTTAGCAAGATGGAAATGCATCCAAGGGGAAATACGCAGTTCAGGTCAACCTAAAACAATGATGCGAGAAGAGTGTTGCGGGAAGAGTGTTGCGAGAAGAGTGTTGCGGGAAGAGTGTTGCGAGAAGAGTGTTGCGAAAAGAGTGTTACTTGTAGAATGTTGCGAGAAGATTGTTAAAATGAGTGATGCGAGAAGAATGCCGCGAGAAGAGTGTTACGTGAAGAGTATTACAGTAAGAGTGTTGTTAAAGCAAATGGAATGTTGAGAGACTTTTCTGACTCTAGAGAGATGACTCGTCTTCAGGTTACACGAGACAAGTGTAAAATATTAGTTACCTGAGTGTAAAAATCAGAGTGAAAGATAATGTAGGAAAATGAATAAAAAAAACTAAAAAAGAATTACTCGTTTTGAAGATCAATGTCATTATGTATTATATTATATTCCTAGAGTTTTATAATGCACACTGCCGGTTATACATATACAAGTATAAAACAAGAATAAAACTTTTAATTACTCCAGCAGAATAATGAAGCAACTAGAGTGTGTTTGACTAGAGTGTGTTTGACTAGAGTGTGTTTAACTAGAGTGTGTTTGACTAGTGTGTGTTTGACTAGAGTGTGCTTAACTAGAGTATGTTTAACTAGAATGTGTTTGACTAGAGTGAGTTTAACTAGAGTGTGTTTGACTATAGTGTGTTTAACTAGACTGTATTTAACTAGAGTGTGTTTAAATAGAGTGTGTTTCATCTATCCATCGACGGTATGAATGGATGGAAATGAAAGACTAAAACCGGAGGAAGAATCATGGAAGCTAAATAAAGGAAGTTTGCCAAGTTTGATTCTGAACTTTGCTGATATCTAAAAGGTAAAGAACTCGACAAACTTAGTGAGAATAAAGTCAATGGAGTGAGTGAGAGGAGAAGAGGAGGAAAGGCTATCTACTGTGTTGAAACTTAACCAAATATGAATTGTATTATAGAATTTAAGTTACGTTTTCCAATGCAGGTAGATGTGTGTGTGTGTGTGTGTGTGTGTGTGTGTGTGTGTGTGTGTGTGTGTGTGTGTGCGTGTGTGTTTCCTTTGCAGTTAATGATAGTTTTCGTAACTTTTAAAATGATCGAAATAACATCTATGCGTCTGTAGTTCGAAGAAGAAAACGTATGTGCGTCTATAAGTTTGTTCAATTACCAAGAGTTCGGGGGAAAGTGAGTGAAAGTTGGTAAGGTTTCTGAAAGTCTGAAAAGCTTGCTAAAGATGGAGGCTAATTCAAGAATACATTTTCTAAGAACTAGTGGAGAAATCCCATCTGGGCCGGGAGCCTTGGTTGGCATCTAAATATTGGAGAAAGGGAGAAAATGTTGGGAACAGAATACGGGAGCGAGTGGGCATGGTTTAGGAGAGGTACAGTGAGTGGGCATGGTGTAGGAGAGGTGCAGTGAGTGGGCATGGTGAAGGAGAGGTACAGTGAGTGGGCATGGTGAAGGAGAGGTACAGTGAATGGGCATGGTGTAGAAGAGGTTGCAGTGAGTGGGCATGGTGAAGGAGAGGTACAATGAATGGGTATGGTGAAGGAGAGGTACAGTGAGTGGGCATGAGGGAGGAGAGGTGCAGTAAGTGGGCATAATCTAAGAAAATACAATCGACCTGTTTACTTTTACCTACAATGGTGAGATAAGAACACTACCAGGATTACGTTTCTAATTGGTGAACTGTTCATCAAGTTGTTCTTCACCAGGAAAGTGTTTGAGGAAGAACAACGAGTAAGTACTGTACTGTGTCTCAATACTTAGAGAGAATTACCGCCAGTTTTCATGTCTTGCGGCGATCAACTTGAAGTTTCATTTGGGAGACTCGAGGGAGAAAAAAAAAACGAAGTGTTACTCACATATTCCATTCCTGTCAGCACAAAAAAAAAAAACACCAAGGAAAAAAAACAGTAGCCAGTCTCCAAGAGTTAAGTTGTAGCAAATAATACAATGGCCGAAAGATTCCTTGGAGGGGGGGGGGGAGGGAGGGATGTGGTCAGGTGTGAGTAGCTATGGAAGAAGAGGAGGGAAGAGAAGAAGAGAAAAGAGAAGAGAATAAAAATGCGAAACAAGACTAAGATGAAGGGAGAGGGTGAGAAAGACTTGATAAGAAAGGGAAAAAGAACAGGTTTACGTGGTTGTGTTAACTGGCGAGTTTTAATAGTGGAAGAGGAGGAGGGTCGAGTGACTGAGGGAATGATTGTGTGTTTAGCTGAAGCAAGTTTTACAATACGATAATTAGCTTTACCTTACGATAATTAGCTTTACCTTATAATAATTGGCTTTACCTTACGATAATTAGCTTTACCTTATAATAATTGGCTTTACCTTACGATAATTAGCTTTACTTTATGATAAATAGCTTTACCTTATGATAAATAGCTTTACCTTATGATAAGTAGCTTTACCTTACGATAATTAGCTTAACCTTTACGATAATTTAACCGGATATCGTATTGAGACCAGGAAATCGTAATGAAACTAGGAGATCGTAATGAGACCGGGAGCTGATATCGTAAGCGAGTTGATCTCCACTACCTCACACTGATCTCCACTACCTCACACTGATCTCCACTACCTCACACTGATCTCCACTACCTCACATTGATCTCCACTACCTCACATTGATCTCCACTACCTCACATTGATCTCCACTACCTCACATTGATCTCCACTACCTCACACTGATCTCCACTACCTCACATTGATCTCCACTACCTCACATTGTTGTCTCCGCTGTACTGGCCTCCAAGGAAGATGTTTTCATCGTTATTCTGACTTGCTTTTGAGTGTTTTCATCTGTCAGGAAGAGCAGCTTTTAATAATAGGCTCGTCCTGGTGTTGTGTCTGTCTGTGTATGTCTGTGTGTAAGTATGTACGGGTATGTCTTGGCCTTTGTGTGTGTCTGTGTGTCTGTACGTACGGGTATGTGTGTGTGTCTGTGTGTATGTACGGGTATGCCCTAGCTGTTGTATGTGTCTCTGTGTGTATGCATGTACGGGTATGTCTTGGCCTTTGTGTGTGTCTGTGTGTGTGTACGTACGGGTATATGTGTGTGTGTGTCTGTGTGTAAGTATGTACGGGTATGTCCTGGTTATTTTAGAGTCTGTGTCTGTTTGTGTGTACCTGTGGAGAATGATGAGTGTATGTTATGTTATTTGTGTATATTTGTGTGTGTATGTCTAGGGTGTTGTGTTGCCTGGCTGGGGTGTTGTGTTGCCTGGCTGGGGTGTTGTGTTACCTGGCTGGGGTGTTGTGTTACCTGGCTGGGGTGTTGTGTTGCCTGGCTGGGGTGTTGTGTTACCTGGCTGGGGTGTTGTGTTACCTGGCTGGGGTGTTGTGTTACCTGCCAAGTAACAACAGGTAGATCTATTAATGAGTTAAAACACCTATGTAGTTAATAATTAGAACACAATGAGATAAAACAATCACTTAAAACCCATCTATCATAGTCACCCCCAATAGAAAACTTTCACCCCAATAGAAGACGGCCACCCCCAATTGAAAACAGTCTCTCCATTAGAAAACAGTCTCCCCCTATAGAAAACAGTCTCCCCATTAGAAAACAGTCTCCCCATTAGAAAACAGTCTCGCCATATAGAAAACAGTCTCCCCATTAGAAAACAGTCTCCCCATTAGAAAACAGTCTCCCCATTAGAAAACAGTCTCGCCATATAGAAAACGGAAAAAGAACAGTTCCACCCGTACATCAAACCCCCAAAATATTAGCCATGATCTTTCAGCTTTAGTAAACACATCAGCATACTCTTGTGGCCCGGGAGTTGACCTTAAACTCTTAGGTATTATGAGACGATAAGAAACAAGGTCATAATATTAACATGGTAAAGGTAGTTAAGGAATCACTGGTTTAGTATAACAGAAAAATATATAACTTAGATTTTACATTTTTATAAACTCTGAACTTGAAGATAATCTGTTTACTGAGGCACTTCTCCCCTTAGCCACAAACACTCAAAGGGTCAAAGTTTCATACACTTAACTTTATATATATACAGGATCTAATTACAGCTTAAGCTCCTTCGTAATCTTGGTTTATATCTCCCCCTGTGTTTACAAGGTGAGAGTCTAGTGTTCACCTTACCTAAATGAAATCATGAATAGAGAAAATAAGATCATTCTCTATGGTAATGGGTGTTCTTTCGTCTCGTGTGATCATAAGACAATTAAAATGGACTTCAATTTTTTGTGTGAGACAATATGACACAACAGACGAATGATTTTGACAACCCTACTGAGACAACAGGAGTCACAGTGTTCATTGTGTGTGTGTGTGTGTGTGTGTGTGTGTGTGTGTTTTGAGGCCACTAGAGAGGTATGGTAATAACTATCGGTTCTTGTGGGAAATACCCGACAAGAGGCAGAAGTCGGGCCGAATGGGGCATCATCACTAGTCACTGCCCTGAGGGAAATAAAATCGAGTGAAAATGACTGCTAGAAGGGGAGTGAGAGGGAAAAAAAGAGTAAGTGAGAGGGAGCATTAGCTTGGAGAGGAGAGGGAGGAACAGTGTGAGTGAGAGGGATTATGGGAGAGGGTGGAGTGACCTTAACTATCGTGACCTTAACTATCGTTGTTATTGTAAATCATCATAACCTAGTCCTTCTCTCTTCTCCCCCATCCTCTCATTCTCGTCCCCCTACCCTCCCTCTCCCCCCCTACCTCCTACCCTACTCACTCTCTCTCTCTCTCTCTCTCTCTCTCTCTCTCTCTCTCTCACACGTACTCCTCTACTTAATGTCACAAGGCAACCCTCTCGTTCCCTAATGACCACCCCAGGACTGCCTTCAGCTGCTCTCTGACAACAGTTAAAAGAAGGGCGTGCGAAGTCGACTGTGAATAACGCACTAATTCCAGGTGAAGTCCTTTAGAGTCCTCCCGAGTCCTTCGAGTCCTTCTAGAGCCGTGAAATGCATTGGAATAGTCTAATATGATAGTTTTCAAGTGCCTTCTATGAAAACTGTTTGCGTGTACAAGTCCTGTGTGTGTGTGTGTGTGTGTGTGATAATAATAATAATAATAATAATAAATAATAATAATAATAATAATAATAATAATAATTAACGGTTTATTGAAAGAGCATGGGTCTCTTGATTTACAAATAATATACAAGTAACATAAGTGATACAAATATTTTATATAATAACTAGGTGGGGAGAAGGTCATACTTACAGGGCATTTATTTCAACATAGTGAGAGGGCAAAAAGTAAGATTGACTGGGAGTGAATACATTGGTTGATTACAAGTTATTGATAATTTTTACAGTGGTTGGGACTGGGCTGTTCTTATAGCGATCAGTTCGTGCTGGTATGGGCTGGATGCGGTTGTGGTGTCGAACAGCAATTTTTGGGCGAGGGATCTCAGGTGGTAGTAGGAGCCGGTGTCGAGGATGGTGAAGAAGCTTCTCACCAAATATGTGTGTGTGTGTGTGTGTTAGAGAGAGAGAGGAGGGTGGGTTTTATTTCGTTGTTACTTATAATTAAGTTGTTAGGTTAGGTTAGGTTAGGTTAAAAATAGTGCCCAAGGTAAGATAAACAAAGTCTATGAATAAAGAAAAAACGAAGACAATTAAAAGAATATTAATAAAGGAAAAACTTTGTTAAGTAAATATTAATTAATAAAATAGTTCACAGCGCTGCCAGTCAGTAAATATAAGGGGGAGCCACCGCTACCAACCACAACCCACCACACCCCACCACAACCCACCACAGCGCACCACACCCCACCACCACCCACCACAGCTACCACACCCCACCACTATCCACCACAACCCACCACCACCCACCACACCTACCACACCCCACCACAACCCACCATAACCTACTAAGACCCACCATAACTCACCACACCACCCCACCACAACCTACCATAACCTACTAAGACCCACCATAACTCACCACACCACACCACCACAACCCACCACTACCCACCACAACACACCACAACCCGCCACTACCTACCACGACCCACCACAGCGCACCACAACCCACCACAGCGCACCACACCCCACCACACCAAACCACCACCACAGCACACAACAACCCACCACAGCACACCACACCACCACGACCCACCACCACCCACCACCACCCACAACAACCCACCACAGCACACCACACCACCACGACCCACCACCACCACACCCCACCACTAAGCCTTCATAGATAAGCTCCAAGTCCATTTTTTTAGCGTACCCGACTTTCAATATTGACTCAACATTGATCAAAAAAAAAATTTGATAGAAAAAAAATATCCGCACTAAGCAAGCCGACTCGTGACCAGGCCAAAGGAGCGAGTAAATAAAATGGTGAATAAATAAAGGAGCGCCCTAAATCTCAAAAACCCGCCCACCCACCCGCCCACCTCCAACCCACCCGGCCACCCATCCACCTCGAGCAAACCCACAGCCTTCACTCCTAGCCACACCATTACCACCCCTAGCCCCCACCCACTACCTTCACTCCTAGCCACACCATTACCACCTCTAGCCCCCACCCACAGCCTTCACTCCTAGCCACACCATTACCACCCCTAGCCCCCACCCACTATCATCACTCCTAGCCACACCATTACCACCCCTAGCCCCCACCCACTACCTTCACTCCTAGCCACACCATTACCACCTCTAGCCCCCACCCACAGCCTTCACTCCTAGCCACACCATTACCACCCCTAGCCCCCACCCACTACCATCACTCCTAGCCACACCATTACCACCCCTAGCCCCCACCCACAGTCTTCACTCCTAGCCACACCATTACCACCCCTAGCCCCCACCCACTACCTTCACTCCTAGCCACACCATTACCACCTCTAGCCCCCACCCACAGCCTTCACTCCTAGCCACACCATTACCACCCCTAGCCCCCACCCACTATCATCACTCCTAGCCACACCATTACCACCCCTAGCCCCCACCCACTACCTTCACTCCTAGCCACACCATTACCACCTCTAGCCCCCACCCACAGCCTTCACTCCTAGCCACACCATTACCACCCCTAGCCCCCACCCACTACCATCACTCCTAGCCACACCATTACCACCCCTAGCCCCCACCCACAGTCTTCACTCCTAGCCACACCATTACCACCCCTAGCCCCCAGCCACAGCCTTCACTCCTAGCCACACCATTACCACCTCTAGCCCCCACCCACAGCCTTCACTCCTAGCCACACCATTACCACCCCTAGCCCCCACCCACTATCATCACTCCTAGCCACACCATTACCACCCCTAGCCCCCACCCACTACCTTCACTCCTAGCCACACCATTACCACCTCTAGCCCCCACCCACAGCCTTCACTCCTAGCCACACCATTACCACCCCTAGCCCCCACCCACTATCATCACTCCTAGCCACACCATTACCACCCCTAGCCCCCACCCACTACCTTCACTCCTAGCCACACCATTACCACCCCCTAGCCCCCACCCACAGCCTTCACTCCTAGCCACACCATTACCACCCCTAGCCCCCACCCACTACCATCACTCCTAGCCACACCATTACCTCCCCTAGCCCCCACCCACAGTCTTCACTCCTAGCCACACCATTACCACCCCTAGCCCCCACCCACTACCTTCACTCCTAGCCACACCATTACCACCCCTAGCCCCTACCCACTTCCTTCACTCCTAGCCACACCATTACCACCCCTAGCCCCCACCCACAGTCTTCACTCCTAGCCCCCCCCCACTACCATCACTCCTAGCCACACCATTACCACCCCTAGCCCCCACCCACAGTCTTCACTCCTAGCCACACCATTACCACCCCTAGCCCCCACCCACAGCCTTCACTCCTAGCCACACCATTACCACCCCTAGCCCCCACCTACTACCTTCACTCCTAGCCACACCATTACCACCCCTAGCCCCCACCCACAGCCTTCACTCCTAGCCACACCATTACCACCCCTAGCCCCTACCCACTACCACCCAGTCACCATCTTCAACACCGTATTGTGGTCTAATGGACCTCTCTCACTGCCACATTGAACTAACAGAAGGAAGGATAAGTGTTGCGTGAAATATACAACAACAACAACAGTAACACAAAAATACTACATCAAGAACAACAACACAAAAACACAACATTAATAACAAAAATACAACTTTCAACAACACAACAACACTACTACTAGTACTACTACTACTAATAAAAAGTCCTCACCTAAGACGAAACAACATAAACAATATCCATATCATTAAACAATCGTCAAAGTAATTTTCATTTTGTTTTTGTTTTCTAATTGTAAAAAAAAATAAAAAAAAACCCGAAACGATGGAAATATAACACACATCTGTTTGATAAAGTGGAAATAAACTCTGAATACAATAACTGTTTGGTGTTCTATAACGAGCCAATTGTCATCGTAATTGGTCTAAATATAATTGGACAAAGGGAATCAATATTTTTATACGTTATGGGACAATTTAACCTTTGAAATAACAATATAACCCAAAGAAATATTATTTAACCCATTTTTCATCGTAATTGGTGTAAATGTAATTGGCAAAGCGAGTCAATATATATATATATGTGTGTGTGCGTGTGTCCGGCTCTATTATTCAGTGTAATCTGGCTTTTTAATTCCGTGTAATCTGGCTCTATAATTCAGTGTAATCTGGCTCTATAATTCAGTGTAATCTGGCTCTATAATTCAGTGTAATCTGGCTCTATATTTCAGTGTAATCTGGCTCTATAATTCCGTGTAATCTGGCTCTATAATTCAGTGTAATCTGGCTTTATAATTCAGTGTAATCTGGCTCTATAATTCAGTGTAATGTGCATCGATATTATAACTCAAATATCAACCTGGAAGTAATGAATACCCAAGTGTTGGTTTGTATACGAGACGCATCAAAGGAAGGTAGAGAGTATTACCATGAGCAGAGAACTCGCCCCATCACGGGAGAATTAAAGGGAATATTGATCTTCTCTCCCCCGCCACCGTCAATAGCTGAGGCTCTTATGTCTTCCTCTCGACTATAAGCTGGCGAGAATGAATGCTCGTGGCGCCTCCTACACAAATATATCAGGGGACACTCAAGCGGGAAAGGATCAATTCGATACGTGTTAACTCGACACTCGTTACCGGATATCGATAAGCTGGGGTTGTGGGAGCCAGAGAGGAAAGGTTAGGTTAGTTTAGGTTAGGTTAAGTGAGGACATGCCTGACCTGACCTAACCTAACCTAACCTGACCTGACCTGACCTAACCTAACCAGACCTAACCTAACCTAGTACAGCATGAACTGGGTTTAGAAAATAAGAGTTTGGTGACAAGGAAAAGGTCGTGGTCAAGAAACTACATAAGGTTGTTCAAGTAGGACCTCTAGAGAATGATGATTTCATTGGTAAATTCGAGGAAAAGGTTCACTTGCTTGAGGTACGAACCAGATGAGTGACTCTGGCAAAGTACCCGTTGATGAGGGTCAGTTTAGCAGAGAAGAGACGGAAAAAAATGAAGTGAGATTTGGTCGTTCGTACTGTCTGTCTTGCTGCCGCCACAAAGAAAAAACGGTGAGGAAACTGCACAGGGTAACCAAAACTTTTTATTCACGGAACATAAAGCTACAGTGTGACCAAGACTGCACTAGACTGTCTTCACTTCCTCAACTGTAAAATTAGATAACAATTCACACCAGGATGAACGAGGAGTGTCCTAACCCTAGTGTACGAACCAACGACCTTTTAGACAGTAGCCAAACGGTATATCCACTCAGCCACAACCCGAGTAAGAGATATCACAAACAAAACAAACATACAGTACACTAATCTTCCTGTATCTCAGTCTCCCCTTCTCCCACTCGCCTCCATTTTCTTATCATGTCTCTTTCCCGGTACAGTTGTGTCCGTCTTATCCTTGTTTACCAGTTCAACACGTGTCAAATAAATGGTAACCATGGCAATATTGACAGACAGACAGACAGACAGAAGAAATTGTCTGTACCACAGTGTGTGTGTCAATACAGAATGTATAATAAGGTCCACTTCACAATAAGTAAACACAAACACGTCAACATAAGCTCTATGGCAGAACAGTCTCGCCTGGGCCTCCGAGACCTTCACTCTCAACTAACTGGATGAAATAAACGTAATAGCAGCAAGTGTCTGCCCCATTCAGTGCTCGCTAGCCACTGAGAATCTGGGACTATAGAACCAAGGACTTGTTAGTGAGAGGTCATTACCCCTGTAGTAGTAGGAGGAGGGTGGATGTGCGTGATGCCTTTTCCCTTGACAGTGACCTTTAAATGCCACCTCGTTAAGGTCACAGTCTATCTTGACAGGTGTGTGTGTGTGTGGCTCGCTCTGGGAGACATCAATAATGCAACTAGCGTCACTATAATAATAATAGTAATAATAATAATAATAATAATAATTAACGGTTTCTTGAAAGAGCTTGGCAGCCAGAAGGCTGAAAATATACAGTTACATAATTGGGGAATGGGTTTCGATTTACAAACAACATACAAATAACATAAAGTGATACAAATAAGATATATAATAACTAGGTGGGGAAAAGCTCAAACTACAGGGCATTTCAACATAGTGACAGTGCAAGAAGAAGTATTTACTGGGAGTGAATACACTGGCTTTATTACAAGTTATTGATAATTTTTACAATGGTTGGGACTGGGCTGTTCTTATAGCGATCAGTTCGTGCACGTATGGGCTGGATGCGGTTGTGGTGTCGAACAGCAATTCTCGGGCTGGGAATCTCAGGTGGTAGTAGGAGCCGGTGTCGAGGATGGTGCAGAAGCTTCTTACCAAATTTGCAGATGAGGTCGTGGTGATGGTCAGTGAGAGTCGAAAGGGTCAGTGTGTTGAGCGCTTCTTGATATGTGGAGTAGGAAGGGGAGAGAATGATCTTGCATGCCCTCTTTTGCACTTTTCCTAGGTGTTTACGTTGTGTGGCATTTAGGGAGGAAGACCAGGTAGGGGAGGCATAGGTGAGCTTGGGAAGTATGACTGTTGAGTAAACACTGAGGAGCTCGGGTGCAGGAACTCCGAGGGACTTGAGTCGGCGGAGGAGGTGGAGACGGAAACTGGAGGATTTGACAACTTCACTGACGTGTGGTTTCCAATTTAGTTTGTTGTCTATGGTGACTCCGAGGAGCTTAGTGGAATCTACAACCTGGAGTGTGTTGGGACCTAAAGTAATGGAAGGGGGTGGGACAATGTCGGAGGAGAGGTTGATGCGCATAACCATGGTCTTGGTATGGTTGATGGTGACGTGGTTGTTGGTGGCCCAGTTTTGGAGACTGTTCAATAAATCCTGAAGGGCGGTATAGTTGGGAGCAGAATTGTTGACGCTGATCCCAATGGTGGAGTCGTCGACATATTTCCAGCGAGCAGAGGTTTCTCTTAAGGCATCATTGATAAGCATAAGGAAGCAGAGTGGTCCCATCTTGGTGCCTTGGGGGACGCCACAGGTGAGTGACTGTGTGTGTGTGTGTGTGTGTGTGTGTGTGTGTGTGTGTGTGTCATTTTTATTCTTCTGGTTGTTGTCAATTGTAGTGTTAGAAAGACTTGTCAACAACCAGATGAGTAACATAACTCCACGAATATGATCAGGGCCCCTCATAACCCCAAGAATATGATCAGGGCCCCTCATAACCCCAAGAATATGATCAGGGCCCCTCATAACTCCAAGAATATGATCAGGGCCCCTCATAACTCCAAGAATATGATCAGGGCCCCTCATAACTCCAAGAATAAGATCAGGGCCCCTCATAACTCCAAGAATATGATCAGGGCCCCTCATAACTCCAAGAATATGATCAGGGCCCCTCATAACTCCAAGAATGGGGGTCAGGAATCAACGACGAGTCTTACCTCAACATACAAATCACCGTTGAGTGTGTTTCCAGCCTGTCAACCAGAGCAATCAGTTTCCACGTATCGAACAAAAGAATTTACATAACATACAGAATCACATGAAAATTCTCTCCTTTTTATTCAGATGGTTGTTTGACTTGCTTCCAAATTTCGCTTCATTTTGACTCAGGAAAACTGATCTTCAATAAAAATGTCAGAGATGTGTCATTGGGGTAAACTTTTCAAAGGTTTGTCTGGTGTTCTTTTCAGTATTTTACCCTCATATTTTTCCCTCGACTTCAAAGCCCTGTCCACTTTGAGCAACTAATATTTTTGGTAATTGGGAAGGTCATATTCGTTCAAAATACTCGAAAAATATGAATCTTCGGTGGAAATGCCTTCAACACCATGACTGACATAGATTCCTGGCCCCCCCCCCCCTTCCCATAAATAACAACAACAATACCAGCAACAACAGCAACAACAACTATAATAATAATAATAATAATAATAATAATAATGTGTTATCCAAATAGGTAAAATTTTCACATTTGAGTATACTACCATTAAACAACACAGTCAAACAAGGATTAAAACTACAACCACCATAATCCCTTGTCGGGGCTCGAACTACCATAATCCTAATCCCAGGCGATAAATACCCAGCTGCCAACAAGACAAAAATCACGTCTACACTGTTGAAACTTTTCCCAGGTGAGACGCGAATTTTAACTCCGCCGGTGACCGAGTGATCATCACCTTAGTCTCGCATCCTGACCGTCCTGGGTTCGAGTCCGTACAAGATACTATTTTTTATTACACTAATACACGTGAAAACTAACTGGTAATAGAAGAATTATCGGGCAAGAAACAGACACACACAAACAACCACGCCGCCCTCTTCAGTACTAGTGTGGGAAGTTTGAGAGCCGCCAGAGACATAAATGCATATAATAATAATCTAAAATGATGTGCAATTCCCGCTGGCGCTAACAAGCACGATGGGGGAGCGAAGCAAAATAGGACACTCAGGGGAGGACTCAAGGAAAAAATGCCAGGAATTATTACAACACTTCCTGCTGTAGTCACTGTGGAGAGGCTGTCTGCCGGAATGTTATGAAACGTGATATAATAATAACAAAATAATAATAATAATAATAATAATAATAACAAAAATATCAATAATAATAATAATAATAATAATAATAATAATAATAACAAAATTATCAATAATAATAATAATAATAATAATAATAATAATAATAATAACAAAAATATCAATAATAATAATAATAATAATAATAATGATAATAGTAATAATGACAGTAATAACAATAATCAAATAATAATAATAATAATAATAATAATAATAATAATAACAAAAATATAATAATGATAATAATAATAATAATAATAACAAATATCAATAATAATAATAATAATAATAATCTAATAATAATAATAATAATAAATAATAATAATAATAATAATAATAATAATAATAATAAAATTATCAATAATAATAATAATAACAATAATCAAATAATAATAATAATAATAATAATAATAATAATAACAAAAATATCAATAATAATAATAATAATAATAATAATAATAATAATAATAATAACAATAATAATAATAATAATAATAATAATAATAATAATAATAATCCCAACAGAAACAACAATAATAATAATAATATAGAAGGAATAACAGACTGGATATGAACTCCAGATAATACTACTAATCTCCTTTATAGTCTAAGGAAGAGTCCAGCACCGAGCCAACATTACCCCATAAGCCTCTGTACCTGTGACCCTTCCTCGACTAACAAGTTGACGTAAATAACCTAACCTAACCTCATAACTCTCCTTAACTAACAAATTGACGTAAATAACAAGCGAAACCTAACCTAACCTAACCTAACCTAACCTAGCCTAGCCTAGCCTAACCTAACCTAACCTAACCTCACTCTTCCTTTTTTTCTCTTTCTTTATCTTCTCTTTCTTTATCGTCTCTCTCAATTGTCTCCTTCCTTCCTTCCTTCCTTCACTCGTTCTTTTAACCTGGGTATTTCACTGAATGTTAAGTTGGTTTATAGTCCACAATTGTTTCATCATTCCTCACCAGAGCGAACTTAAACACTGTTCCTCCTTCCACTATAGTGTGTGTGTGTGCGTGTGTGTGTGTGTGTGCGTGTGCGTGTGCGTGTGTGTGTGTGTGTGTGTGTGTGCGTGTGTATGTGTGTGTGTGTGTGTAAAAGGCTACATTGTTGTTGCTCACCGTTTGAATTTGAGCAAATGATTTAATTTCAAGAGTTCTCTAGTTACAGATTTATTATTACCATATTATTATTACTATTGACCTTATCATTATCATTATTATCATATTCGGTCATTATAATAATCATCAGTATTATTTTTATCATTATTAACATTATCATCACTAAAAGATGAATTGTAACAACTATTAATCTTATAATTATGACAAACACTACGATAAGCAAAAAAATATTGTCGACATTTATATATTTTAGATGGGAACATTTTGTAGAGTCAGTGAAAAGCATTACTACTCTTCTACAGTAATCACCCACCCACCCTACCAACCCACCTACCCTCCCACCCTCCCTCCCTCCCGACACACACGGCCAGTTTGGTCTTAGGAGGAAGCAGCCCTGAAACACCAAACACTACAGAGCTTTATTAACACTTGTGTGATGGTCTGCTAACACCCTTGACACGAGAAGAGTTTACACCCTTGTTGAGATACTGGTTCTAACACTCTTCCGGGTTATTTGTCCAGGTTTTTTAACTCATCGCTACTTGGACAATTATATTACTGGCTTTAATAATACATATGAAGCTACTTTACGGTTAGGTTAGGTTAGGTTAGGTTAGGTTAGCCTCCGACCAAACTTCACATTCCTAGAACATTTTCATTACGGTATAACATCAACAAGATTTGTCCTCGCGCACTGGGGTAATTTATATAGTCTATGTAACTGCACGCTTGCCATTATTCCCACCAATGTTCTCATATATCTCCACATTATTGGCCACGAAATACATGCCGTCGTATTATTAGGATATATTATTATTCTTTTATCTTGGAAATGACAACACCAACAAGAACTCTATATTCTTTAGTTTGCTTCTTGTTATTCAATAAGTATTGTTACCTATATAGTCACTCAAAATGCTATCTATATAAAATTGTAATGAAAAAATATGACACAATGGATGAAGGATTTTGACAACCCTACCCAGACAACAGGAGTCGCAGTGTTCATTTTGAAATTCATCGATCACCCCGAGTACAGATAGTTTTTTTGAGTGACTACATAAAGTAAAATTGAATACAGAATCGTTTATACAGAGGATCGCTTTGAGAATAATTTTATACCATTAAGCAGAAGACAAGTGGCGATAAATCCAATTTCTCATGTGTAAGGTTCAAAGTAGTTTAACTATTGGTCATATATTTATTATGTGATTTACAGCCACAAAGCGCAATATAAATTGAAATTCCAAGGAGATAAATGATTCCTTCAACAACTACAACAACTTGGAGGAAGAAACACACACTAACTCATGCCAACACCAAAAAACTCTACCTCCAACATTATGGTAAACAATTGCTACACTTCACCTTCCCGACCACACCTGCATCGACCAACATCCTTGAATTAATGTGCTGCCAGTAATCAAGGTTTGAAATTACAGGGAAGAAAGGTGAGCTGGGAGTCTCGTGCCAATTAATTCAGCAGGTGTATGATGAAGGGAGAGTCCACTATACATGTAAGCCCTGACATACATGAGTTAACAACATCGTGTAGTAGTTACAAAGGAATTACTGAGGAAATAAGCTAGTATTGTCAACACAAGGTTGGGTCAATTTTCCATAATAACACAAAAGACTGAGTGACAATTGGGAACACCATATTTAACTCGGTCTTGGGAGAAACGACGGAAAACAAAAATTACGACAAAACCAAACGACTCATTTCCGCACCATCACATTAACAAACAATTACTACAAATTAGTAATCATTAACCACTAACTGGTATTTATGTTTTGTAATGCAGTAAAAACACACTCAAGTCCTTGGTCAAAAGTGATATTGTCAGGACCTCACAGCCTGCAGGACTTGTGGTCTTCCGTGACATCAAGTCTGTACACTGATGTCATTGCATACTTTTGACTTCACTAGGACACGGATTTCCCATTTTCTATATAAATTCCCTAGAAATCACTTGAAGAATATTACAGTTGCTTGCATTACCAGGAAACATTTTAACGTCCCGGAGGGAAGGCAAGTCACACTGTGATATTATAGAGGGTGAAATTAGCATTCGCCTACACTTATACCTGGTACAGTGGGTGGTGCGTTTTGTGAGATGTGACAACGCTGTGGAAGGCTTATCTACCATCCTTTGTCTGACTACTACTGCAAGGTTCCTGAGGACCATTCCAAGAGTTTTAATACGATGTAAACAAACACAGAGGTGCCACATCTCACAAAATGCGCCAGTCACTGTACCAGGTAAAACTGTACCAAATATGTCTCCTAACTGAACAACCAAGTCTCTCTGTTCCCAAAGGCTACTGTACTGAAGTGAACCTAGACACATTTTTTACGCTGTCCTGGAGATGTTAAGGAGGAGCAAGAGGAGGAGGAGACGTTTTCATCAACACTGATCAAAGGAAGATTTGTAAGAACAGTTCACGTTGACAAATAGAAGAAATATAATACCATAAAATAAAGCAATAATTATAATGATGTTCTATGTCCTGTGTTCGTAATAGAATCTGATCCCCCCCCCCCCCCCCACACACACACACACACTCCTTCGTCACAATCTCTCACAGGCTCTGATTGTCTCCCCTTCCATCACACACTCTCTTTCTCCTCTGATTGCCACTTCCCCCGATATTTTCTCTTCATTGCCGCCTATTCTTTCTCTGTCTCTCAGTAACTTTCTTTCTCTCACGGACGTTGATAATTATCTCTCCTCTCCGGCGTCTTTCCTCACCATTTATCTTCTTCCGGTCCTTGAGAGAGAGAGAGAGAGAGAGAGAGAGAGAGAGAGAGAGAGAGAGAGAGAGAGAGAGAGAGACCCTTCTGTCACCCCAATTTCAGTCTACTCCACTCCACCTCACCTGTTCTTACTCCACCCCACCTGTTCTTACTCCACTCCACCTGTTCTTACTCCACTCCACCTGTTCTTACTCCACTCCACCTGTTCTTACTCCACTCCACCTGTTCTTACTCCACCCCACCTGTTCTTACTCCACTCCACCTGTTCTTACTCCACTCCACCTGTTCTTACTCCACCCCACCTGTTCTTACTCCACCCCAACTGTTCTTACTCCACCCCACCTGTTCTTACTCCACTCCACCTGTTCTTACTCCACCCCACCTGTTCTTACTCCACCCCACCTGTTCTTACTCCACTCCACCTGTTCTTACTCCACTCCACCTGTTCTTACTCCACTCCACCTGTTCTTACTCCACTCCACCTGTTCTTACTCCACCCCAACTGTTCTTACTCCACTCCACCTGTTCTTACTCCACTCCACCTGTTCTTACTCCACTCCACCTGTTCTTACTCCACTCCACCTGTTCTTACTCCACCCCACCTGTTCTTACTCCACTCCACCTGTTCTTACTCCACTCCACCTGTTCTTACTCCACTCCACCTGTTCTTACTCCACCCCACCTGTTCTTACTCCACTCCACCTGTTCTTACTCCACTCCACCTGTTCTTACTTCACTCCACCTGTTCTTACTCCACTCCACCTGTTCTTACTCCACCCCACCTGTTCTTACTCCACTCACACTCGAACCCTGGACATATTAGTGAAAGATACACGCGTCAAGTTTCTTCCTGGACGAACACTGAACCCATAGGAGGGAAGGGAAGGGGAGGAGGGGAAGGGGGGAAAGGAGAAGGGGGGAAAGGGGAAGGGGGGAGGGAAAGGGGAGGAAGGAGGACTACGGTTATTAATTATTTTTCTAGAATATAAAAGGTTGTAGTTTGTGTTACGTCTGTCTGTCTGTCTGTCTGTCTGTCTGTCTGTCTGTCTATCTGTCTGTCTGTCTATCTGTCTATGACCGGAAGAAGATATTAGGTGTAGAGAGACACTAGAGAAAAGCTATATAACACAACAGCTATATTATATCATGATCTATACAAAGCTATAATGTAAAAAAAATTATATAAAAAAGCTATAAGCTAATACGTTCAAAAGTTACAGGGGAAAATTGTTGTCACGCTATTAAAAGCTAGATTGTAAAAAGCTACATCATCACGTATTATAAGTTAAAAGCTAAACTTGATCAGGTCTATTTCTGATAACTTAGCCGATTATCGCCAAACATAACCTACTTTTGTTTTATCTTGGTGCAAACTCGTGGGTGCAAACTCGCGGGTGCAAACTCGTGGGTGCAAACTCGTGGGTACAACCTAACCTAACCTGAGATCGCGAACAAACAAACAAACAAACAGACACTTCTATGTGTGTGTGTGTGTGTGTGTGTGTGTACACATCAGTGCCACCATACAGGTAGTGCCGTGTCTGTAGATCATGGCACGGTCTACATACTAACACAAAGAAGGGTCCCGAGTGTAAATTGTCTTACGGTCGACACATATACACACAAAAAGGAAACGTGTATGTATGTATGTATGTCATGTCATGTCACGGCCTACACACACACACACACACACACACACACACACACACACACACAAGGAGCTACAGGCCTCACCAACATAAACTTCCAAGAGTGAAATTTCCTTGACAGAAAAATATGATAATATGAAAATGTTCACCTTTTTACATTTTTACTTCAAAAACTTGTGTTATTAAAAGTTGGCAAGTTGGAGGATAAATGTCGACTTTCATATTAAGAAAATCCTAAAGTTGGTCTCTGAAACTGTACTGGAAAACCTGTGTTGGCGTCAGATGCTGCTACAACCGAGGGGTAGGGGTCAGTCTTATGGATGATGATGATGATGATGATGATGATAATGATAATAATAATAACAACAACAACAATACACTGATCTAAAAGTCGCATTATTTTTATTTTCTTGCATTTCGCTACAACAATTCAATCACAAACACGAACAAAACAGGCACAGAGGAAAAAAATTGAATCCCCATCATATATCAGTGTAGGTTTAAGCTAAAGTTAGTTCATAAAAGAAGTTTGAGGGAGTTTCTCTTCTATTATGCGTAGGAACAAAGACTTAGTAGGTTCGTGTACCAGAGTCATTATGTACCGACAACACACTTGAGACCCACACAGACTAAAAGGATACAAGAATAACGAGGCAGTTGTGGCCACATACACGAGGGAGGGAGGGAACACCCCGCTCCTTGAAGACTATCACCAACACTACTAGCAAGACTATCACCAACACTACTAGCAAGACTATCACCAACACTACTAGCGAGACTATCACAAACACTACTAGTAAGATTATCACCAACACTACTAGTAAGACTATCACCAACACTACTAGTAAGACTATCACCAACACTACTAGTAAGACTATCACCAACACTACTAGCAAGACTATCACCAACACTACTAGCAAGACTATCACTAACACTACTAGCAAGACTATCACCAACACTACTAGCAAGACTATCACCAACATTTCTAGCAAGATTATCACCAACACTACTAGTAAGACTATCACCAACACTACTAGCAAGATTATCACCAACACTACTAGTAAGACTATCACCAACACTACTAGCAAGATTATCACCAACACTACTAGTAAGACTATCACCAACACTACTAGCAAGACTATCACCAACACTACTAGTAAGACTATCACCAACACTACGAGTAAGACTATCACCAACACTACTAGTAAGACTATCACCAACACTACTAGTAAGACTATCACCAACACTACGAGTAAGACTATCACCAACATTACTAGCAAGACTATCACCAACACTACTAGTAAGACTATCACCAACACTACTAGTAAGACTATCACCAACACTACGAGTAAGACTATCACCAACACTACGAGTAAGACTATCACCAACATTACTAGCAAGACTATCACCAACACTACTAGCAAGACTATCACCAACACTACTAGCAAGACTATCACCAACACTATTAGTAAGACTATCACCAACACTACTAGCAAGACTATCACCAACACTACTAGCAAGACTATCACCAACACTACTAGCAAGACTGTCACCAACACTACAAGCAAGACTATTACCAACACCCATGTCCAAGGCTCTTTAGGTTAGGTTAGTTTAGGTTAGGTTTGGTTAGATTAGGTGATGGTTACAACAAAATACGTCATACGCCTCAATCACTGTATACAGGACCTATAGTGAAGAGACAGTTACGTACATCAGGTGTTGATGGATGAGCTCCAGTAAAGCGGTGGCCATCATCAACCTGACTGATGGATGAACGTACGTGAGGTGTGACGACCATAAACACAATGATACGAGAGAAGAGAAGAGAAGAGAAGAGAAGAGAAGAGAGGGAGAGAGAGAGAGAGACGATCGTTTGTCCAAAATCAGGGGGGTTACCACAGAGCTCGTTACCACACACAAATTACACGTTATTTCAGCCTTATGACCGACCGTAACTGGCCACCTAGCCTGGCCTCAATTGTCCACTATCTGCCCCATGGATATGACACTGGGATATGACACAGGGAAATGACACTGTGGGGGGGGGGGGGTGACACTGGGATATGACACGGGGAGATGACATTATGACACTAGGTTATAGGTTATGACACGGGGAAATGACACTAGGAGATGACACAAGGTTATGACACGGTGATGGAAAGTGGCAGACAACAACAACATGGAACAGGAAAGTAAAAGTGGCAGGTGAGTAAGAAAGAGCAGGAAGGCAGGTCGGTGCAGGTCGGTACAAGTTGGTGGTGGGAAACAGAAGCGGAAGTAACAAAAGAAAACAAAGAGAAAGTAACTTAATGTATGAAGTTTGGGAGAAAGGGAAGAGAAAGGTGGTGGTGAATTCATAGTCTCACTGTTATTGTTTCGTAGTGGTAGTAGTAGTAAATAAATGGTGGCGAAGGTGTGGCTATTGGGGGAGGCTGGAGGCCACGTTTAAAAAAAAAAAAAAAAAAGTAGTAGTAGTAGTAGCTGCTCCCTCAGTAGCAGGTGTCCAGGAGGAGAATGAGAGACAGCCGCCTCAGTGGAATGGCATGTCGATGGAAAATGCAGGCGTATGGGTCAAAGAAACCTACTCAGAAATTGTCAAGTGGTCGCCCGCTAACTTATTTGAACCACCCAAGTGTGCGGCCACCAAAGAAATGATTCGGGAGATGACTCGCTTCATGACTGATTACACTCAGGACCGCTTCCTTGCCCCCCTAGCTCTTCAAATACTGGCAATAATACCACATCTATTTTGTCAGAGGACACACACAAAGGCTAAGCACAAAGAAAATGTGGCAGCAATGAAGAGAAGATTGACAATGTGGCAGACTGGGGCCCTAGATGATCTCCTATGTGAAGCAAGAACACTGCAGGAGAGACTAAAATCTACGGGTGACGGAAAGCAAAACACCGATGACGTGGCAAGAAAATTTGGAAACAAAATGCGTGTGGGAAAAGTGTCTCTCGCGGTAAGATCTCTCACACAGGAATCCTCCGGTGGGGTGATGCCAATAAACAGAGAGATATTAAGACTATTGAAAGAGAAACATCCCCCTGCAAGTGAAGATGAAGGCATCAGGCTCCAGGGTGCCTATATCCCACCAAATGCTGTCCTGTTCGAGAAAATAACAGGAGAGATGGTGTGGAAAAAGGCACTGAAGACTCGAGGAGGAGCCGGCCCTTCAGGTCTGGATGCAAACGGATGGAGAGTCATCCTCAGCACAAACAAGTTTGGCCCTGTAGCAAGCGATCTCTGCACTGCCATTGCCACCCTTGCAAGAAAGCTTGCATCCTCCTGCTGCCATCACCTCCAGGCTCTGACGGCCTGCCGCCTTATTCCTCTGGAAAAGAAACCAGGATGTAGACCTATAGGGGTGGGGGAAGTGCTAAGGCGGATCATCGGTAAGTGCATAATGGAGGTGGTAAAGGATGATGTCAGGGCAGCAGCAGGGAACCTACAAGTGTGTGCTGGCCACCAGGCTGGTGGGGAGGCGGCCATTCACGCCATAAGATTGATATTTGAGCAGCGTGATTGTGAGGCCGTTCTCCTGGTGGATGCTTCAAACGCATTCAACATACTTAACCGCAAGGAGGCACTGCACAACATCAAGATCAAGTGTCCTAGCTTTGCGATGTATGTTGAAAATTCGTATAGGAATCCTTCAGACCTCTACATAGTAAACAACAAGGCTCTACGAGGTGATACCATCCTACAGTCGACCGAGGGAACAACACAGGGGGACCCCGTTGCAATGGCAATGTATGCAATAGGCCTATCAGTGCTCCAACAAGAAATAAAGTATGAAACAACTAGGGTCAAACAAGTGGCATATGCTGATGACCTCACAGGAGCAGGAAAAGTGGAGGACATCAAAAAGTGGTGGGACCTGGTAACATCGCGAGGTCCACAAATAGGGTACCACCCAAACGCCAACAAATCCTTCCTCATCGTGAAGCCAGATCATTATGATCGGGCTGTGGAGGTTTTCGGCGAAAGTGAGGTCAAAATAACTAAGGACGGCCAAAGACATCTAGGCGCAGTAATTGGCACTACGGACTTCAAGACCCAGTACGTAGGGGGAAAGGTGAATGAGTGGGTTAGCGAAATCCATGCTCTATCGGAGATTGCTAACACAGAGCCACATGCGGCCTTTGCAGCATTCACACATGGAGTCAAGCATCGTTGGAACTACCTGTTGCGTACCATCCCTGAGATCCGACCCCTCCTCCACCCTTTGGAAGAAGCAATCAGTGTCAAGCTCATTCCCACACTAGTGAAACACCACGACTTAACCCCAGTAGAAAGAACACTTCTTGCACTTCCACCAAGACTGGGAGGGATGGGACTAACTAATCCAGAGGAGATTGCTGACTCTGAACATCAAAATTCACTTAAGCTCACGGCAGCCCTCACTGACCACATAATAGCCCAGAATGCAACAGGGGAAGTGGACACCAGCGAAGTTAATAAGATCCGTAGGTCCATTACAACAGATCGGCAGCACTGCCAAAATGACATGTTGCAGCAACTATTGCTGCAGGTTCCAGAAAAGTTGACAAAAAAAGTAGCTATAGCGCAGGAGGTGGGCGCCTCGAACTGGTTAACTACGTTACCGATAAGGGCAAATGGTTTCAGCCTTAACAAACAAGAATTTACAGATGCCATTGCTCTAAGGTACGGTTGGCCAGTAGATGGTTTGCCCTCCCAATGCGTGTGTGGCTATTCCTATGATGGCGATCACGCCATGGTTTGCAAGAAGGGGGGCTTCATATGCATGAGGCATGACGAGGTAAGGGATCTCACAGCAAATATGTTGAAGGAAATCTGCCGGGACGTCATGGTAGAACCGACCCTCCTTCCACTGGATGGCGAGATCCTCCAACACAGGACTTCAAACACATCTAACGAAGCCCGTGTGGACGTCAGTGCTCGAGGATTCTGGACGCGGGGACAGCGAGCTTTCTTCGACATCAGGATTTTTGATCCCATGGCCGCTTGTCACCGTAACCTAGCTCTCGATGCTGCACATAGGAGGAACGAGAACGACAAGAGAAGGGCATATGGGGAGAGAATTCAAAATGTTGATCAAGGCAGCTTCACTCCTCTAGTGTTCACAACCTCTGGTGGGATGGGCCCAAGTGCAAGATGTTTCTACGCCAGACTCGCGGAGGTGATCTCCGAACAGAAGCAGCAGCCCAGAAGTTATGTTACAGCCTGGATGAGATGTCGACTGTTGCAGATATTGACTATGAGGCAACAGTCACTGAATGCCGCATAGATCTGCGGCTCAACTAACTCAACACAGCTAGGATAGCTACTTATGTATTAGGATATTTAATATTAAGGTAATGAAATGGTGGCGAAGGTGTGGCTATTGGGGGAGGCTGGAGGCCATTTTTGTAGTAATGTACCTGAGTTTCTAGGGGTGCGGCGGCTGCATGGACAGAACACTCACCATTCACCCTAAAGATCGCTGGTTCGTGCACCGGGTACCCCTCAATTCACTCAACTGTGAATTGACACTTCATTCTACAGTTGAGGAAAAGGAGACGGTCGAGTACAGTGCCTCCCTCAGACCTGCGGGAGCCACTAACCCCGTACCAGGCTCGGAGAGACTTTGAGCTTGTTTTAACAATTATCATTCATATATCTTGCATAAAATTTGCATGCACACACAGGGACAGGGAAAATTTAATTCACTATAGTTAAAAGTCGATAAATGTTTCCTGACAACTTTTCAAACGTAAATATGAAAATGATACGATATTTAACTAGTTAATATAAACCTGAAATGTGAAGACGTTTTGACCTTATAGAAAGTCCGACCATCACTAGAGACAACAGTTAATGGGTCACACACAACTATTTTCCCCCAAACTTATAACTATTGAATGAGTCATGAAGTAGTTTAGGGAATTTTCTAACGAGGACTTCAACAAACACAGCTTAAAGTTATACTGTACAACCATTTATTTCCTAACATTATATGCAACTGACAGTTCTATGGCGCCCTGTCTCCCTCCCTCTCAGACTTTTGACCCCTAGTTAAATACAACAACCTTATTTATCACTGTCACTACCCCCTTTAAAAATACAGAAGGGAGAGGGAATGGAAGGGGAGGGAGAGGGAAGGGAAGGGAGAGAGGGACATCACTACACAGGCCGAGTTTAACTGTAGCAGGACCAAACCTGACAGAGTCACCCCTCAAGGCATAAGTTTGCTCAGAGGCCAAAGCTGAAACTCTGGACCACCGCTTTGGTTCAAGTTTAGTGTGGCACTGAGGTCAACCTTCAGGTGAGGAGTTAGGGTCAGATACCGGATTTAGGGCTTAAGTTAAAGGGGGAAGGGCGGTGTTTAGGGCAGGAGATGAGGAGGAGTTGCTGTTATTATTATTATTGTTATTATTGTTATTGTTATTATCTCAATACATATTATTTCACATTTTAAAGTGACGTCTTTGACTTCCTAAAACACACAAACAAAAACAAGACGTCCAAACACTCTACAACTAAATAATTAATCCACTTAACAAAAAGATAAATTAATTCTAGATTTATTGCTTGTAACATCGTCCTATTTCCTTTAATAATGACGTATAAGACAGAGACCACGAGGCCATAAACCTCACCCAGTACATTATCCCCTCGTAACCTCACCCTGACAGACGTGATGTGAAATATAATTGCCATCGTTAACGCTCCGGGGCATTTCTGTGAGGCTGGTGAGAAGTTTTCGTTCGATTCCGCTAGATGAGGGCAAGTCAGAGGCTGGTTGCCCTGGGTAAATTGGTGGGTGGGGGGTGAGAAGAGGGGGCAGGGGGTGAGACGAAGGGGAGGGGGTGAGATGAGGGGGAGGGGGTGAGAAAATGGGGAGGGGGTGAGAAGAAGGGGGAGGGGGTGAGAAGATGGGGAGGGGGTGAGATGATGGGGAGGGGGTGAGAAAATGGGGAGGGGGTGAGAAGATGGGGAGGGGGTGAGATGAGGGGGAGGGGGTGAGAAAATGGGGGGGGTGAGATGATGGGGAGGGGGTGAGATGATGGGGCAGGGGGTGAGAAGAGGGAGAAGGGGGGGTGGGTTGGGGTGAGGAGGTGGGGAGCTTAACCATTGGCTTAATCTAACCAGATGTCGCATATGAATTAACTAACACACACACACACACACACACACACACAACAAAGTCTTACAACATCTAAAATAATTTCCCATCTTCTATAATACAAACGTTCTTTCCTCGTAAGTATTCCCAGTCGATCGTTCTAACTTATCAAGAGAATTCCTCCATAAAAGACCAGGAGTCCAGGTATCTATTGCAAGTCGTGTGTCTCTTAAACCCTCAGATACTGCTCGTCTCTGTTCACGTTGTATAATCCCTTTAGCCCCATCGAGACAGTTCTATTGTGTAGAGTTCGTCAAAAACATTCTTCCTTCCTTTTATTTATTTATTTATTTTTGTATCTGGGACACATACTGTACACAGCTTTACCTCATTCATATCTTCAACAGCTATCTTGTCCTAGCTACTGTAGTTACCTGGGTTGGTCGTCTCTGTCTCTCTCTCTCTCTCACTGGGAGGGACAAACAGACAGAGAGAGAGAGAGAGAGAGAGAGAGAGAGAGAGAGAGAGAGAGAGAGAGAGAGAGAGAGAGAGAGGTTAAATTAATTCACGTATAATCAGTATGTATAAGAGGTTTCCATTAACCTCGTAAAAACCGGTTGGCGTGCTTTATCGAGCTATTAAACTACACATAAACGGCTTCATTGGAAATATTTCTTATCCACGTACAGGGAATATAAATTAATCGGTTACTGCTCTAGAATACCCATGGCTCATTGGCCCTAACCTATCCTATCCTAACCTAACCTAACCTAACCTAACCTAACCTAACCTATCCTAACCTAACCTAACCTATACGACAATTTAAAATATAGATAATAAATAAAAACAATACGTGAAAAATATACAACAATAATAATAATAATAATAATAATAATAATAATAATAATAATAATAATAATAATAATAATAACACATCAGACAGGTGCTTAAATTATCAAAGAACATAACAACAGGTAAGCATTATAATATCCTCACGTAGGTTAATTAATGTGGCAGGAATACCAGGTCTGATAAACACATAATTCTCGACATATTTAATCGCATTCCTTAATATAGTAACGAGATTAATTATGCCCTCACCATTATGACCTCCAGTGAATATATCTTAAATTATTTTTCTACCTGACGCGACAGGAAACGCAAACAACTAATTAAATTAACTTAACAATCTTTACTTTTATGTATTTATTAGATAGCCAGAGTTAAGTGACTCTACTTGGCCATACGTGGGTGATGATGTGGTCAACTGTGGCCACCGTAGAATGAATGTTTTAATGAGATTACTGTGGAAAAGTGAACGTTTGGCCACAATAACGAGGCTGTAGTGGAGAGTGTGGCCAGAGTAATGATGAGGTACCCAGTAGTGTGGCCACAGCAATAAGGATGTTAACTATCATGTTTAATTAAAATATCGTCACGTAGAGGATCGATGAATTCCACAATGAACACTGTGACTCCTGTTGTCTCGGTAGGGTTGTCAGAATCCTTCATTCATTGTGTCATATTGTCTCACACAAAATCGTAAAGATACTTTTTTGGGGCGACTGTACCTTCCTCAGTGTGAATATTGTAGTGGTGAGATGAATGAACTGTTTCCATCTCAACAATGACTATGGTTGATAAAGAGTGTCAGTGTGAACGTTAGTTTTGGTTGTCTTGTGGTTGAGTCTATAATAATGAATTTTGGTTATTACAGTGTATAAATATATAATGTCATTCACCTACACCTTTTTATATAATGAATGAATAAAGAAAACACACACACGCACACACACACGTAGAGAGTAGAGGGAGATAATAACATAACCCGTAATTAATGATGCAATAACCAGTCCTCCATAGTAAAAAAAATGTCAGGTAGAATTACATCATAAATCCGGGTTTATATTAACAAAAACACCTTCTGCTTTGTCCTGTACATGTGTGTGTTAGTGTGTGTAATGGTCACCTTTCTGTGTGTTTGAAGAACATTATAATTAATTATGTGAGGACGATAATTAATTTGAGGACGATAGTTATTTGTTTTTTGAGGACGATATTTAATTTTTTTGAGGATGATAATTATTTTTTTAAAACGATATTTAATTTTTTGGAGGACGATATTATATTTTTTTGAGAATGATGGTTTAATTCTTCGGGGATGATAGTTTAACCCACTATAGGAATTGATTTAACCCTTTGAGCACAATGGTTTAACTCACTGAAGAAATTGCCTTTACCCTTTGAGGATGCTGGTTTAACATTTTGAGAACCATGGTTTAACCCACTCTCCTCCTCCTTGTTAAAAAAAATAATCAATACACACCCGAAGAATAATTAAAGCTGTAGAGTTGATTGCAATAACACGTATGGTAGTTTGGACAATATGAATAACACTTGAGAAACTTTTAATTTAATGTCTTGATAAGAATAAAAGTTTTTCTCTTTCAATGTAAGTTTGGTGAAGGAAGGTTAGCATGAAGTGTTGTAAGTATCAAAGTCTGTTGTGTTGCAGGTTGTGTTGGATGATGTACTAAGGCAGTGAGTACAGCCGTCAGCACTATACCTGCCCCTCCTACACAGGTGAGTGACTCTCTTATTTCCTTTATTACTCTGTTCGTTCTAGTATATACTTCAAATTCACCACTTCAATATATATTTCATTACCACTCAATTTGTATTCATTTATGCTTCAAGTTGGTGGAGAAAATAATGTATACAAATGCATTCATAACTGACCCAGCTGTTTAGAAATTGTAATACTTGCCGATTGAGGGGAAGCACTTGGGGTAATAAGTTGTTGTATGCCTGTTGGTGGTGTAAACAGTAAGATTTTCACGAGGACTTCAGAGTAAGCAATTTACTTATGATGAATAAATACTTGAACATTAGTGTGAGTGTATATACTGCAGCTAGACCTCCTGGGTTCGATCTCACGTCATCAACACCACCATGTCGAGTCAGATACTATTCGGCCAAGCCAGCAGCCACCACAGCCCAGGTAAAAGCCACAACTGTCGCATGACAGATACTTCACCGTCCAGCTGGGATCTACCGTAGTGGTAAGCCGTGGTCACTCCGGTACCCTCGGCTGCTGGTCTCTCAATGATAAAACCCTGGGCGGCGTCCGTGATGTATGGCTGTATACTGGTACGGAGGTGAACTGACGTGTGAATATACGAGAGAAAAATATACACTGTTGTTGTATATATGTGAATTATACGAAAGCTCTTGGGAATTTCGTGTTTTCTTTTTTCTTAGGTGGTTATCAGCAGACCTCGCCTTACCTAGCACGATCTGATTTGACCTAATGTAAGAAAGATTATTAAGGTTCAACGAGACATCTTAACAAAAAAAATACTAATGACAAGACCAAAAACATATTACAACTTAAAAGACCAATTTCCCACCAAACTACCAAGACTGACTCACAGGGCCGTCCATAATGTTGAGGTAAAGTATTTGGAGAAGTCAGCAAACTTCCCAACAGTTTCCAAAGTTAATATTTATAATGTGAGGTGCATAGGCCTACTGAATATAGATCATGTTTGTGTCTGTCTGTATGTTAGTCTGTGTGTGTGTTCTGTCTTTGTGTGTCTGTCTGTCCATGGGACAGATGGTTTCCATATGATGATCTGAGACATAAGTCACGGTCGCCTTTTAGACAAATAGAAGCTTGATGTTCAAGTGATACGTATAGTTATACCTTGTACTGTGGAACCATATCTAACAGGCGGGACATTTGTTGTACAAGGAACCTGTTCATGAATAGGTAGTTTAAGGTAAAAGGTGAAGGGCATTTATTGACCTAAAGGTGAGGGGGTTTTATAGTCTGTGACCAGTAAGCACTTCTAGTTCTCATAACATAATAGACAGTCGCTGTTTCCTCCAGTTCTCGCCGAAGAGAGTTTGGACAGGGACAAACTCCTGAATAAATCTGAGTGGGTAGCAGAGCTGGGCCACGATTGGTGTTCTCACAACATTCGCCTAGAGATTATTCTACGAGTTAACAAGTTTTACATGCCAGTCCCCGTGTTAATCTTATCTTACTCGGATGCAGTGCGATCTCCGAATACTCCCTATCCACCCAGCTGTAAATGGGTACCTAATTTTACAAGTAGTTGAAGTGGAGGTGGTCGAGTGCAGTGTCGGCCACGCTGCCTCCTTGTGTACCGAAGGCTGAGTCCACACTGTACTATATCCACACTGCCCCTAACGGGTATAACCAAACCTCTGGGACCCACCTTTTGTCAGTCACTCTGTCTCGTGTTTTTGTGTTGGTAGATGCACTGGTTTGACACTACAACACGGAGAGTTGCTTAAACACTCCAGTAAGCTTCTCATCCACACACATTACTTATCAACTTATAACGTTAATACTACCACCTTCCTTCCTTCCTTCCTTCCTTCATCATTACGTCTCTCTCTCTCTCTCTCCTCCTTTATCTTCCCCCTGGTCATTTTTTCTCCTTGTGTGTTTTTATCCTTCGCCTCCTTCCCTCACCCTCTTTATTTTTCCCCTCTCTTAATCCTTGTTCATAACCAGACCTGTGAGCCATAATCCCCTCATCTCTCCCCTCTCCTCCCCAGGTACCACTCAGCCCCCCTTCTCCTCCCCGGGTACAACTCGGCCCCCTCTCCTGGCTCCTGTCCAGTGTTGGGACCATCCAGCACATTTATTCTCTTTTATCTCTCCTCGTCAGCCCAAAGTTTTTAGCTCTCTCTCTCTCTCTCTCTCTCTCTCTCTCTCTCTCTCTCTTTCTCTCTGTCCTTATATCTCACTCACTTTTTCTCTATCTTGATTTATCGTTATAGCTGTTACCCACGGTCACGTCTGAACCTCAGCTACCGAATCCCTGAACTTCGAATCCCGAACCAACTATATAGATACCGAACCACCGAATCCCGAACCCCACTATAGACATAAAGGAACCAAAATAATAAAAACCTAATCATTTTTTACCTAGATACTATGAGATTGCTTACATTAGTTAAGAATCTTTTTATGCACCAGTAATATTCTCTATCCTTCCTTACATAACATCTGGTGGTGGCTAATATCCTCACTAACTCCTAACAGAACTAAAGGACTCGTATCTTTCAAACATAAGAAAATAAGGTTTGGTTTATTTATAAATATGGTTTCGTTTACCTATATTAAGGGGTTCGGAGGATCTATATATATCTACAATGGGTTCCAAGATTCGGGGTTCGGTATCTATAAGGGGGTTCAGAGGTTCGGTATCTCTATAAGGGGTTCACGGGGTTCGGTATCTCTATAAGGGGTTCAGAGGTTCGGTAGCTTTATAAAGGTGTTCACGGGGTTCGGTATCTCTAAGGGGTTCAGAGGTTCGGTAGCTTTATAAAGGGGTTCACGGGGTTCGGTATCTCTATAAGGGGTTCAGAGGTTTGGTATCTCTATTCTATAAGGGGTTCAGAGGTTCGGTATCTATAAGGGGTTCAGAGGTTCAGTATCTCTATAAGGGGTTCAGAGGTTCGGTATCTATAAGGGGTTCAGAGGTTCGGTATCTATAAGGGGTTCAGAGGTTCGGTATCTATAAGGGGTTCAGATGTTCGGTATCTCTAATAAGGATATATGATTCGGGGATTCATGGTTCGAGGGTTCGTGGATTCACAAGTGGGATTCAATGAGGTTCACCGTATCCCCTATATACCCCCCCCCCTCCTCCTCCAACACAGTCTTCTTCTATTTCTTCTTCTTCTTCTTCTTTATTGTCACCGTCCTCACCATTCTATCCTTCCCTTTGTCTTTCTTGGCATACAAATCAGTAGGGCGGGGAAGGGGGAAGAGGGAAGGGGGAAGGGGAGAAGGAAGGGGAGGGGAGAGGAGTGGCGAGGGGGAAGGAGGAGAGGGGACGTCTAAAAACAGAATCTGGAATCTCCTCTTACAGTGTTCAAAGTTGGCACGGTACTCTGTGTGTGTGTGTGTGTGTGTGTGTGTGTGTGTGTGTGTGTGTGTGTGTGTGTGTTGCCCTGAACTTAAATATGGGAATAAATTAATGTTTTAAGTTAAGGTATTATATTAATTTTTAGACACACACACACACACACACACACACACACACACACACACACACACACACCTGGGAGGACGGAAGATAATAAATGAAAGAGAGAGAGAGAGAGAGAGAGAGAGAGAGAGAGAGAGACACGCTTGGTGTTACTTAAGACTCAGTGCGTGACAACAGGGAGTGACGGAGACAGAAGGGGCGGAGCGACCCAGCACAAGGCACAAAACAGAGGAAATCAATAGAGAGAGAGAGAGAGAGAGAGAGAGAGAGAGAGAGAGAGAGAGAGAGAGAGAGAGAGATGGAACGAACGATACAAAAGAGAAAGAAGAGACGATAACAAATCTATGGAAGGCCAAGTGACATCGAAGAAGAAGAGGAAGACAAATAGCCGATGAGAAGATATTGTTGAAGAAAGAGAGAGAGAAGGAGAGAAGTGAGGGAGGAGATAAAGATGGAAAAAATACCATAGGATAAGTTTATTTGAGGGAATAAAAGGGAAAAAATTAAAACTTGTCTTGGAGGAAAAGGAGGAGGGGGAAGGAGGAAGAAGGAGGAGGAAGGAGGAGAAGGAGGAGAGAGAAGTAGGAATGAGGAGAAAGAGGAAGGAGAAGGGAGGAGGCTGACGAAGGTTGATCAAGAAAATGCGTAAACGCGAGCTAAGTCAATATCCTATGGCCCGTCGGTGTGAAAATGTGAACCAGGGCAACGATGGAAGCTAGGGAGAGGGGGGGGAGGGAGGAGGGGGAAGAGGAAGAGGAGGAGGAGGGGGAAGAGGAAGAGGAGGAAGAGTTGAATATAAACTATCTTATATTGTGGTACAGAGAGGCAGACTGGATACAAGACTCACTTCTTGTCCTAAGGGTTGTTGGTTCGCATTTGACTTAACTAACTAAAAACGTCACGATGCGGGTAATGAAAGCGATCGAATTCGGTATCGTAGAATGACAAGTGGCCGGAACAAGAGAAAGTCATTTATACCAAGTCTTCCAAGGTTTACTAAGAAGAAGAGTGATTTACCTAATGAGACGAAAAAGTTGGAATGCCCCCCCCCCCTCCCCTCCTCCCCCCACACAGAATACATCGAAGGGAAAATAGTCTAAGCTTGATAGGGACAAGACTGAGAAAGTGTGTGTGTGTGTGTGTGTGAATGTTTCTAAATATTGTGAATGTTTTTCTCTTGTTTTTAATAGTCAAAAGGTGTTACTCTCTTCCACCTTTGTGTCTTGTGTATCAACCTATTATTGGTATTTTCTCCTATTATCCTTCGTCATGGGTAAACATCTCGACCTTTCAAAGAGGAGGAAAACTGACATATGTGGGAAGGGGAGAAACTGACATATGTGGGAAGGGGGAAACTGACTTAAGTGGGAAGGGGAAAACTGACATATGTGGGAAGGGGGAAACTGACATATGTGAGAAGGGGGAAACTGACATACGTGAGAAGGGGGAAACTGACTTATGTGGGAAGGGGAGAAACTGACATATGTGGGAAGGGGAAAACTGACATATGTGAGAAGGGGGAAACTAACATATGTGGGAAGGGGGGAAACTAACATATGTGGGAAGGGGGGAAACTGACATATGTGGGAAGGGGAAAACTGACATATGTGGGAAGGGAGAACAGACAGATGTGGGAAGGAGGAAAACTGACATATGTGGGAAGGGGAAAAACTGACATGTGGGAAGGGGAAAAACTGACATATGTGGGAAGGGGAAACTGACATATGTGGGAAGGGGGGAAAACTGACATATGTGGGAAGAGGGGAAACTGACATATGTGGGAAGGGGGAAAACTGACATATGTGAGAAGAGGGAAACTGACATATGTGAGAAGGGGGAAACTGACATATGTGGGAAGGGGGAAACTAACATATGTGAGAAGGGGGAAACTGACTTATGTGAGAAGGGGGAAACTGACATATGTGAAAAGGGGGAAACTGACATACGTGAGAAGGGGGAAACTGACTTATGTGGGAAGGGGGAACAGACAGATGTGGGAAGGAGGAAAACTGACATATGTGAGAATGGGGAAACTGACATATGTGAGAAGGGGGAAACTGACATATGTGAGAAGGTTTTTACTTCTACCTGATAATTTCTACAGCTGTATGTTAAATTCTGAAGCACAGTATAATACCTGACGCATACCTGTAGTTATTCTCACCTGTTGTGTAACCCTCACCTCTCACCTTTCACACCTGCCTCACACCACCCACCAGTCACTGATGTTCTAGATACTCGTCAATCAACATAAAACCAAAGAAAAAAAAATACTCAGCAAATAAGTTACCAAGAAGAATATTGTAATGATTTATGTAAACTTTATTAAGGGTTATGATGTTAGGAGAATCATTACATAGACGTTAAAGATGGTTAAATAACTCGAGAGAATTAGACAAAGAGTTTAATTACTGTTATGTAGATCGTGTTGGTGTTATTGCCAGATCCCGTCGTTATCATATCGCTGTTACATAACAACAACAATAATAACAACAATAATAATAATAATAATAATAATAATAATAATAATAACACTAACAATAACAGTAATAACAACAACAATAACAACAATAATAATACAACAATAATAACAACAACAACAACAATAATAACCTCCCTCGCCACTCATCAGACCCGCCGAGTATAATCAGATAAACTATAATTCAATTGTAACTATTTGGATTATAGTCATTAATATAAAATAGGCGAAGATAAACATATATACCTACATACTAATTATACAGTGGACCAATTTAATTATAAGTTAATTATATCTACTAATTACCCGTAATAACTCCCGGAATATAAATAGATTTTGAATAATTTATTACGAAAAATACAACTCGATTTATTGATGTATTTTCTACTGAATGAATCGTTTATACATTAAAAAAAAATGTATTGTTTGTAGTTTGTGGTAAATTTTGTATTACTTAGGTTAGGTTAGGTTAGGTTAGGTTAGGTTAGGTTAGGTTAGGTCGAATAAGCTGGTGGTGGTGGGGGCTAATATTGAAATGATCTGGTTGTTCACTCCACTGGCCGGTGTTTGAGGTGGCCCACTACCCCAGGATCACACCTCAATATATCAGAGGAAAATAAAGGCAAATTAACCAGGGTGTGTGTGTGTGTGTGTGTGTGTGTGTGTGTGTGTGTGTGTGTGTCTGTCTGTCTGTCTGTCTATATATACATGTGTGTGTGTGTCGGTGTCTGTCTGTGTATATAAACGAATTTAACACGGGGATCTAACAATAAACACAAATAGCTAATTCAGGTCGGTATATCATCGCATGAATGACATTTACATAAAGAACTCACAATAATGTTAAAACCAATTCTGAGTCGATATTTTATTTTTATCATTTTTGTCACACGTCGCCAGATTAGTTGCGGCTTATCTGGTAACACTGGCTCTTAAATCTTATGTGTAGGTGTCATTTTTAGATTTATATCATTCCAATGTTCATGAATTATAACGAAGAACTTAAGGATGTAAAGGAAATAAATGTATGTATATAAATTTTTGAGTTGTTTGTTTATTTTAACCCAGGGAGAGAGAGTACTTGATGTTTATGTGGTTCGTGGTGGTTCAGGTTTGTGGTGGTTCAGGTTCGTGGTGGTTCAGGTTCGTAGTGGTTCAGGTTCGTAGTGGTTCAAGTCATTACTTCTCTTCAATATTTGGTCAGTAAAAAAAAAATATTAAATCTCCACACGAGAGAGAGAGAGAGAGAGAGAGAGAGAGAGAGAGAGAGAGAGAGAGAGAGAGAGAGAGAGAGAGAGAGAGAGAGAGAGAGACGTAACAGTAGTGGTATTGAAGGACACAGGTGAAAGCGAACTTGTCAATTTTGAAAGATGGAATGAGAGGGAAGAAAAGGAACAAGATGAAAGGGGGAGGGGGGGTCCTGGGGAGAGGGTGAAGAGAGAGGGCGTAGAGAGGGGAGGGGGAGGAGAGTAAGGGGAGAGAGGAGAGGGGAGTTCCAAAGTGCTCAAGTTTGGCAATAACTCTCAGTGGAATAGCGACCGACCCGACCCGCTCGCCTCTGCAAATGATCCCACCCTCCCCCACTCAACACTAACACACTGACTCTCCTGCTTGTAATACCCGTCACATAATGTCAAGCGGAGAATGTCCCATACCATCAAGATTGACACCCTGGTTCATGTTACCTAAATCTGTACTTGATGATAGATTAGTTGGGTGATGAGGTGAGGTAAGGAGGGAAGGAGGGTTAGTATGGTAGAGAGAGGGTGAGGGAAGGAGGGAGGGAAGGAAGGAAGGTTGAGGGCAGGCGTGTGTTATATCGTGTCTGTAAAGGGGATTGTAAACATGGTAGGAAGGGGAGAAAGACGAAATTAAAGGTTAGGGAACTACTGTTGACCTCCTCAGGGACACTGATATAGCAGCTGAGTCAGAGAGGAGAGCGCGCGCCCCCCCCCCCCCCCCCCCCCCTACACTACACAGAGAGAGAGAGAGAGAGAGAGAGAGAGAGAGAGAGAGAGAGAGAGAGAGAGAGAGAGAGAGCCTCGTCTCGACACACGTGGACTCAATAAATACCTCGAGCCACAACGTGACCTACACACCTGGCGTTGTAATCAGGTAAAAGGCATTATACACCTGGGGAAGAGACTTTATACATGTAAGGATGGGCATTATACATGTAAGGATGGGCATTATACATGTGAGGATGGGCATTATACATGTGAGGATGGGCATTATACATGTGAGGATGGGCATTATACATGTGAGGATGGGCATTATACATGTGAGGATGGGCATTATACATGTGAGGCTGGCCATTATATATTAAGCTTCTAGGTTGTAAAAAAAAAGTTCGATATTTCCACAACAGGTTCGGGGTTTGGTAGTGGGGGTTCGAGGTTCGGTAGTGGGGGATTGGGGTTCGGTAGTAGGATTAGGGGTTTGTTAATGGGGTTCAGGGTACGGTAATAGGGGTTCGGGGTTTGGTAGGGGTTCGGGGTTCGATATTGGGGTTCGGTAGCAAGGTTTCGGGGTTCATTAGCGATTTTATATCTTGACCTGTGAAGCTCGTTCTCCCAGGGCTAAGATGGAACACAGAATATCTCCAATAATCGTATGTAAAGGTCACCTGTGTTCGACGCCTCTTCACTCTGCCTCTTAAATATTGTGCACGAGATGTCAAACCCTGAAACAATCTTATTAACGAGTATAATGAATAATGTAAGCAGCTCATAGTGTGATAATAGTCCAAAATAGTACGTGCTAAACGCAGTGGGGAGACGGATATGTGAGTTATAACGAACATGTACAGTGGCGGACAAAACTCTCTGGACAGTTCGTAGTATCTAGCGTGGAAAGTACTTAAGGGTTCATTAGGCGGAAGGAGGTTGGTATTTTAATTTAGTTTTTCATGTTTTTCTTTGTATTAAGGATTATTATTTTTTATTTTGAGGTGACTGAATTTTTGAAAATGTGCTGCAAGGAAATGTTCAGTGTTTTTGTCTCATATGTTCAACTTCCCAGTGGAATACAATGGTCGGGAAGGGGGGAAGGAGGAGGGTCGATAGAAGTGAAGGGGGGAGAGGGAGGGAGGGAGGGAGGGGGAGAGAGAGGGAGGGAGGGAGGGAGGGAGGGGGAGAGGGAGGGAGGGAGGGAGGGAGGGAGGGAGGACACACGCAGCAACCATCACACTATTAAGAAACACTATCACCGCACTAGAGCAGTGAACTCCTCGTAACAAACAGCTGCCGCAGATCTCGTCGATGTAGGGAGAACGTGTTGCCTGAAGCCGTTTCCAAGTTTTCCAATGTGTTCAGTATGTCTTCACAGTAATCACGGAGGTCCCTAACAGGAGAACTTTTTCGGTAGGATGTTCCCTGGGGGGGAGACGCTGGAACAAGTTTGTAAAAAGTAAAGAAGTTGGGATGTAGTAAGAACCATTCATGTCAGTGGGCCGAGTACCGCCTGACATCTGTCCACTCCACGAATTGAATTACAGCTATCTGCTGGCCACTGGCGGTGACTGTGTTAACGTACGTACGTGTGTGTGTGTGTGTGTGTGTGTCGGATTGTGACTGTACGTGTTGGAGAGTGTCTTAAGTGTCTTGGGAGACACACACACACACACGGCCGTGATCCAAGACACCATCCTATTATACTAAATTGTCTTCCAATATCCCTGAGGCGACAGCTGAGTTGAAGAGCCACCCTGAGAGAAATTAAAAGTGTCTTACCGGGTAAAATATAAGAGTGTATATATAAAGAAACACGACACAGAGGAACAGCAGCACAACCGTAAATCTCCTGACGGCGCCGCTACGGCCTCTCCGGGAAGTAATCTACATACAGGTAAAAGATGACAACGTTTTTAGATGTCCGTTTTGATGTCAATAAAGGTGAGAGAGAGACAATAGGGACAGTGTACCAGAGTGATATGACACACCTCACTCATCCTCTTTCTCTCTCGTGTGTGTGTGTGTGTGTGTGTGTGTGTGTGTGTAAAGGACTACCACGCCTTAGTGTCATGTACACCACAATATTCACTGAAGAGGAATCAACAAAATTTACTCCTAAGCTGCGTTAGTGAGGACTGGTCAAACTACCACCACTTCCACCCATCACCAAACACAAATATACAACTTTTACAAACTTTTACCATCCAAAAAATACTTGTCCATTATACCACCAGCTATCATAATAATCATAACAAAAACATAATTCAGTAATATTATTTAATTCGTTACTTTTTATACAGAGGGCGGAAAGTATTTAACCCAAATTGGAAATGTTACGGTGGCAATAATCGTATACATAACGCAGATTCCGGCCAATAAAGAGAGAGAGAGAGAGAGAGAGAGAGAGAGAGAGAGAGAGAGAGAGAGAGAGATTGGTATTCTTAAAACTGGAACCACAAGATGAAAGTTTTGGAGTTGAACAATAATTAATCCTTTTAAGTTTTTTATGCCAACAATAATAAAAATATAAATAACAACATCAACAAGATTAATAACAACAACAAACAAACATAATAACAACAACAATGACCAAAATATCAACAATAACAATAATAACGTCAATAACAACGACAGTACATACGAAGAAGCAAGACAAATCATTGTTTTTGTCACTTTATATTATCTGCCCTATACAAAGTGTTGAAAAAAGCGGAGATATAAACACATTCTGAAGACGGTGTGTCCAGATAGTGATGGATGAGGTGATGGTGAGGTGATGGTGACGTATAATTGTTGTGGGAGCTACACTATCACTTTATTCCTGGGTTAAGTTAGCACGGGTTGGGCTGGGCTGGGCTGGGCTGGGTTGGGTTGGGTTGGGCTGGGTTGGGTTGGGTTGGGTTGGGCTGGGCTGGGCTAGGTTGGGGTTCGGTGGGTGGGTGGGGTGGGCTGGGTGGGGTGGGTTGGGTTGGGTTGGGTTGGGTTGGGCTGGGTTGGGTTGGGTTGGGTTGGGTTGGGCTGGGCTGGGCTGGGCTGGGTTGGGTTGGGTTGGGTTGGGTTGGGTTGGGTTGGGCTGGGCTGGGCTGGGTTGGGTTGGGTTGGGCTGGGTTGGGTTGGGATGGGCTGGATTGGGTTGGGTTGGGTTGGGTTGGGTTGGGTTGAGCCTATCACATCAATATACGCAACATCTATCTGGTACAGCGCCAAGGTCATACATATTTAAATTAGGTTTGAGCAATTACACTGGGAATGGTCACAAGATTCCTAGTTCAATTTAGGTGGAGTTCAATTCATATTAAATGATGGGAAAGACATGTGGGAATATCGTGTGTGTGTGGGTATGTGTATGTGTATGTATGTATGTATGTGTGTGTGTGTGTATGTGTGTGTGTGTGTGTGTGTGTGTGTGTGCGTTGTGTGCGTTGTGTGTGGACCAGTAGGGAACATCTCAAGAGACTACTAGTGCTTTATATCTGTCTCGGGGGAGGGGGGGGGGAGGGGAAGGGGGGGAGGGGAAGGGGGGGGAAAGGGGGGGGAGGGAGGGGTGGAGAGGCAAAGGGGAAGGGAAGGAAAAAGGAGAGGAAAGGGAGGTGAAGGGGAAGGTGGAGGAGGAGTATACATAGCTTACTTAATATACATAATGGTATCTGATACAACTATGGGGTATACATGTGTCGGTACTTCTGCTACTTTATACATCATTTACAGACAGACAGACAGACAGACAGACAGACAGACAGAGACACACATTCACACACTCGTGGATAAACAACAAGAATTAACTAAGTTCAGACCATAAACACAAACAAATGGTTATTGTCTACATGAAAACAATAATTTACGAGGGAATTTTGTCTGCGTAAACAATTCCAAGGTTAGAGTTGTTTATTATTATTTTAGTCATAATTTTGGTGTATGTAAAATGCAGAGTGAGGTAAAACGTCCAATCAAACACCTTTTGGGTTATTTACACACACACACACACACACACACACATTATAAAACACCTAACTTTACGCTTTTACCTGCATGAGTTGGACGCAGTACAGTGTAAAAGCCCCACAGCTTAGGTTAGGTTAGGTTAGGTTAGGTTAGGATTAGGGTGTTTAATTATCTGGTGAAAAAAGTGGGGTGCCTAATCTTCTGTAGTGTGTGTGTGTGTGTGTGTGTGTGTGTGTGTGTGTGTGTGTGTGTGTGTGTGAGATTTATATTGTGTATGGCGCATGTTGTATTATCCTTAATGAGAAAACTTAACTTTAAAAAAAAAAATGTATGGAATTACCCTTAGAGTAAGACGAGTTATGAAGCCACTTGCTTAAACAATTACTTCAGGAATGACACAAAAATCCTGTTTATAGAATTGGTTAAAAATAAACAATATAAAAACAAAACAACGCTAATTGACCTTACAAAATATAAACAACTACAACAGGTAAACAATCACCATCAAATTCATATTATCCCCAAACAATAACAAACACACGGAAGGTTAATCAAGAGACAACTAAGGAACAAGAAAGCAAAACAAATAATCACTGACGCAGGTATCCGGGGCTAAGGCGCGGATACCTGAAACCGGATACTCATAATGTGTGCGTGTGCGTGTGTGTGTGTGTGTGCGTGTGTGTGTGTTGGTTGCCTTAGAGCGGACAATGCCCTTTCCTGACCTTCCTAAAGCAACGATCGAGACCACAGGAAATACCACAGCTTATTGATAAATGGTCCTACTTATCCTTCTACTGACCCTTCTACTGCTCCTTCTACTGCTTCTTCTACTGCTCCTTCTACTGCTCCTTCTACTGCTCCTTCTACTGCTCCTTCTACTGGACCTGTTATTGGGCCTCCTACTGGTCCGCTCTTGGTAGTCCTGCTTAAACAACAACTTGCTTTGATTTCTTAATTGATGATGATGTTCGTGGGCTAAATGTGTCGTTGAACAAGAAGTGTACACATGGTAACAGACAGTATCGTTGAACAAGAGAGGTGTACACATGGTAACAGACAGTATCGTTGAACAGGAGAGGTGTACACATGATGACAGACAGTATCGTTGAACAAGAGAGATGTACACATGGTGACAGACAGTATCGTTGAACAGGAGAGGTGTACACATGGTAACAGACAGTATCGTTGAACAAGAGAGGTGTACACATGGTAACAGACAGTATCGTTGAACAAGAGAGGTGTACACATGGTAACAGACAGTATCGTTGAACAGGAGAGGTGTACACATGGTAACAGACAGTATCGTTGAACAGGAGAGGTGTACACATGGTAACAGACAGTATCGTTGAACAAGAGAGGTGTACACATGGTAACAGACAGTATCGTTGAACAGGAGAGGTGTACACATGGTAACAGACAGTATCGTTGAACAGGAGAGGTGTACACATGATGACAGACAGTATCGTTGAACAAGAGAGATGTACACATGGTGACAGACAGTATCGTTGAACAGGAGAGGTGTACACATGGTAACAGACAGTGTCGTTGAACAAGAGAGGTGTACACATGGTAACAGACAGTATCGTTGAACAAGAGAGGTGTACACATGGTAACAGACAGTATCGTTGAACAGGAGAGGTGTACACATGGTAACAGACAGTATCGTTGAACAAGAGAGGTGTACACATGGTACAGACAGTATCGTTGAACAGGAGAGGTGTACACATGATGACAGACAGTATCGTTGAACAAGAGAGATGTACACATGGTGACAGACAGTATCGTTGAACAGGAGAGGTGTACACATGGTAACAGACAGTGTCATTGAACAAGAGAGGTGTACACATGGTAACAGACAGTATCGTTGAACAGGAGAGGTGTACACATGGTAACAGACAGTATCGTTGAACAAGAGAGGTGTACACATGGTAACAGACAGTATCGTTGAACAGGAGAGGTGTACACATGGTAACAGACAGTATCGTTGAACAAGAGAGGTGTACACATGGTAACAGACAGTATCGTTGAACAGGAGAGGTGTACACATGATGACAGACAGTATCGTTGAACAAGAGAGATGTACACATGGTGACAGACAGTATCGTTGAACAGGAGAGGTGTACACATGGTAACAGACAGTGTCATTGAACAAGAGAGGTGTACACATGGTAACAGACAGTATCGTTGAACAGGAGAGGTGTACACATGGTAACAGACAGTATCGTTGAACAAGAGAGGTGTACACATGGTAACAGACAGTATCGTTGAACAAGAGAGGTGTACACATGGTAACAGACAGTATCGTTGAACAAGAGAGGTGTACACATGGTAACAGACAGTATCGTTGAACAAGTACACACGATAATACTTGATGATGTATCAGGCGAATGTTTCACCCTAAGAGTCTCCTGGAGCCTCAAGTGTCGTCTTACATAAGGTGGCGAAAAGTAATGACAAAACTCATTGAAAATATTGACGACTCGCTGAAAATATTGACGACTTACTGAAAATACTGACGACTCGCTGAAAATATTGACGACTAGCTGAAAATATTGACGACTTACTGAAAATATTGACGACTTACTGAAAATATTGACGACTCGCTGAAAATATTGACGACTTACTGAAAATATTGACGACTTACTGAAAATATTGACGACTCGCTGAAAATATTGACGACTCGCTGAAAATATTGACGACTCAGCTGAAAATATTGACGACTCCCTGAAAATATTGACGACTCGCTAAAAATATTGACGACTCACTAAAAATATTGACGAGATATTATTATTTATTTCTTGATTTTGTCGTTTAGCGAGAAAAAAAAGAGAGATTTTTTACCTGTTCAAAGCTCATCAGCCAACTCACCAGGTACTTAATTAGCGTAAACACCTTTGTTGATTTAGTAGATATTCGTAAAAAAAAAAAAAATGAGAGTTTCCTGTACCTGTCTTTCCAAGTTAGGGAAAACAATAGAACTGTTTTATTTTTACTACCTTTGGAAATAAATTATAGCTCAATGGAAATAAAGCAAGTGCTTTTTTTTTTGTACTATTCTGGGGATAAACAAACGAGAATGTAGAGTGGACAAGACGAGAGGGTTCAACTTTTCCCACACACACAAGGGATCAAACCGATGCTCTTTTGTTTATTTCTATTCCGACAAGATAAGTCGATGTTACGTATTTTTCTCGCCAGGTGGGAAAAACTTTTAAACGTTTTGCCAACATTTAGTTTTAAAAAATTTACAGCTGAAAAACTTTAAAACGTTTACCAGGATTTTTAGTTGAAATACAGTCAACCCCATTTTTTGATTACGCGACTCTGACACGGGTTTGTACACAGCCCGACAGAAACATCAACATAATTTAGTGATTTCTGTGTAAGGTTTGTGATTTTCTCGTGGGTTTCAGCCCTGGTTATGCGACGTCTTTGAAAATTGTACCATTGAATAAGAGCTATGTAGAAAAAGACCGCACCATTGGACAAGATACACAAGATAACAGACTACGCCGTTAGGTTGTGTCAAGAACAGTTCCGAATTCTGTGTTCTAGGATCGGAGCACAAGCCTGGAGGAATGTGTAGCTGTCAGGACATGGAGAATAATCGTTCAGCTATGTAAAACGGCATGCACGTTAACTAGTGACCAAGTCTTCACCACCAAGCTGAAACATGAGTGTTGTCGACAGTGAAGAAGTTGTTGGTGATAGTGGTGGTGGTGGTTGGTTAGTGGTGGTGATAGTGGTGATGGTGGTTGTTGTTGGTGGTGGTTATGGTAGGATTGGTTGTTGTGGATGTGATTGGTGTTAGCGACAGTGTTTTAGTTTAGGTTAGGTTAGGTTAGGTTAGGTTAGGTATTAAACTTACTACCTGTCAACAAACATATATCCTAAACAAAACAGATACAGCAACTGTCAAACAAATATCTGAGTTATAAATATTTTTTCTATATTTGTACAACATGATGCTATAGTTAACAGGTGTTTTAATATAGCTTTTAATACGTCTTTTGTCTTTGTTCTGGATAATAACTTCTTTTTATGAATGAATCAGGATAATGTTGGCTTTCTTTATGTAGTTCTTTGGTTGAGTAGCTAGTGGAGATAGTCTACTAGTGGAGATAGTCTACTAGTGAGATAGTCTACTAGTGAGATAGTCTAGTAACACCTTGTATACGGTGTCACCTCTGAGCTGAATAAAATCGTCTGGTGTTACCCAAATAAATCATTAAATCTGGCGTCCCTGTAGTGAAGGTGTTAAGCTGGTTAACTCATCACGTCAAGCACTAAACTACACTCAAGATGAACACAGTGAATCAATACAACACAGACTGGAGAAAAAATTATAACCAACTCAACGATACTGTCTTCACGACTTGTTCAACGATACTGTCTGTTATGTGTTCACGACTTGTTCAACGATACTGTCTGTTATGTGTTCACGACTTGTTCAACGATACTGTCTGTTATGTGTTCACGACTTGTTCAACGATACTGTCTGTTATGTGTTCACGACTTGTTCAACGATACTGCCTGTTATGTGTTCACGAGTTGTTCAACGATACTGTCTGTTATGTGTACACTACTTATTTAACGATACTGTCTGTTATGTGTTCACGACTTGTTCAACGATACTGTCTGTTATGTGTACACTACTTGTTCAACGATACTGTCTGTTATGTGTTCACGGCTTGTTCAACGATACTGTCTGTTATGTGTTCACGACTTGTTCAACGATACTGTCTGTTATGTGTTCACGACTTGTTCAACGATACTGCCTGTTTTGTGTACACTACTTGTTCAACGATACTGCCTGTTATGTGTTCACGACTTGTTCAACGATACTGTCTGTTATGTGTTCACGACTTGTTCAACGATACTGTCTGTTATGTGTTCACTACTTGTTCAACGATACTGCCTGTTATCATATGCACATCTCTCTTGTTCAACGACACTGTTATGTTATATTGCAACAAATGATAAGAGAGAAAAATAACTACAATACCGACACGGCTGAGCCCCTTGTGTGTTGACGGTGGTGTGTTGTCGTGGTGATAACGCATCATAGTTCCGCTTAGGTGAAGAGGGACTGTAATATTGAGAGAGAGAGCGAGAGAGAGAGAGAGAGAGAGAGAGAGAGAGAGAGAGAGGGGTGGAGGTAGAGTTGATGTCGAGGATTGTGTCTATTTCTGTGGCTGCTCATTGGCCCGAAGGTCAAGTCTAACCTAACCTAAAGCAAACCAAATCTAACTTAACCAAACCTAACCAAACCTAAACCAAACCTAACCTAACCAAACCAAACCAAACCTAACCTAACCAAACCAAACCAAACCTAACCAAACCTAACCAACCAACCTAACCAAACCAAACCACCTAACCTAACCAACTACCTAACCTAACCAAACCAAACCAAACCTAACCTAACCAAACCAAACCAAACCTAACCTAACCTAACCTAACCTAACCAAACCTAACCTAAACCAGAGGATCCATCAGGACATAAATGCATCCCCCATCGTAAAGGAAAAACAGACTAACAAAACCCAAATAAATAAATAAATAAAGTGAAAAACTATATTATTCTCGCAGTATTACGAGCACTGACCGGATGTAAACTAATAACGTTACATAAAGGAATAATAACTATATATTTTTTTTAACACAACAGTTACAATGAGAAAGTAAAAAAAAATATATAAATTAAAAAAATACAAAAAAATACACCATAGAATGTAAATTGTGGAAGGATTTATAAAAGCAATTATTCATGTTACCAGAGTCAGTGTTGGTCAAGGGAGATTAAATAAAGTCTTGTGTTTCTAGGCAATTACACGGTGATCGAAAAGTCCCTGTGCACCTACAATAATGAACACTATAGCTCTTCCTTATTAATATCTACACTGTTATATACGTTCATCTACTTACAATAAATACTAGAAATTACCACAATAAAATTTCTGAAGTGGATACCATTCCTAATAGTTACTGTAGGTAGAACAGGGTCTATAATAAGGTAGGTATGACAAGGGATAACTATAGTGTTAATTATTGTAAGTGCACAGGAACTTTTTGATCACCCTATATAAGGAGGGAATTTTACACCAGAGGGCGCTGAATATGTCCAAGACGTATTAAAGTCTCAACCTATAGTTCCTTGACTCATTAATCAAGGGAGGAAGTTTAATTACGTCAAGTTAATCCTCAAACTAATTAATTAACGGATTATATATAAAAAAAACAAACATACACAAATAAAACAAGGAAATACAATATAATTTTAAGGAATTCGATCAAATATAATGTAAGATAATTGTGGAATAGAAAAAGTCGAAAGATTAGACAAGGAGTTAATCCGAGTTGACTATAAATAAGACAGGATTTAAACCAACATACGAGAGCGCCCCAACACCCTCATCCGTGTACCTGACGATGCTCCTGAAGAACACGAAGAAGGATAACACCATCAGCATAACACAGAAAGAATAAAGAAGAAACAGAATCATTAATAATATGGTTTAGCGCAGTATGGTTTGACACAATAGTTTATAAGGAAGGGAAAGGCAATTTGGGTAAGTGTGTATTGGTGTGAGGAAGTGAGTGTAAGTGTGTGTGTGAGGAAGTGAGTGTATAAGTGTGCGAGGAAGTGAGTGTAAGTGTAAGGAGGTTAAGTTGTGAGGGTGAACGATCAATACTCGTACACACACACACACACACACATACGCGAGATTCTTCCCGTAAAACCTTAACCATTAGAGGCATTACCCCCCCCCCCCCCCCCACGGGCCGGTAAGCTGTTCTATAATAATAACAACTGTAAATCATAGTAATAATAGGGGACTTGTTACAAATAAATACAGTGTGGTATATAATATATTTTGTATATATACCCCTGAGCTACTGGACAACTTAACCCATCGGGAACAAACTCGTAGGGAAAAAATACTACAATTTGTGGAGCATTAGAGAAGGTCAACATTAATGGAAAAAATTAATGAAAAAAAATATCCTTCTTCACCTACTACACTACTATAAGACTCAAGAGGTCAGTTCCACTTTCGGTTTTAGTACAGTGAACGCGAGTGAACCCTAGACCCCCCACCCCACCAACACCGACCCCCAGCACCGACCCCCAACACCGACCCCCAACACCAACGCCAGCACCAGCCACAGTAAGCGACGCAGGTTTAGTATACCGACTGGTAGCTGTGTCGTCAAGTTGTCTCATTTCTCAAGCTGTAGAAAGAATAATTTTCATGATTTGGAAACTTTATTTAAATTTGTGAACGCTGATCGAGTACCCACGTCGCTCAAGAAGGTAAATATAATCAAAACAAACAATTTATATGGAGGAAATATAAGTGTTTGTGAAGAAGCGCGTACCTGAGTTTTGTAAATAAGATAAAATTACCGAGTTGATATAATTTAACTGATTTTAAAGTGATATGCAAATTAATTTATACCAGAGACAGTACGAACCTAAGACTAAAAAAAAAAAAAACACAGAAAATTGAACAGCAGTCAACCAAACATAGATGTACTTTATGTTTGTATTGAATTTTGTTGTTATTATGTTTTTAAATGTAAATATGGACAAATATTTATAGTACCTTCAGGATAATAAATCATATATTCCTTTGACCCTCTGTGTACGGGGTCGCCTCTGAGGTGAATGAATTCTTCTGGCGTTAATGAAATAAATATCAAATGATCGTCGTAGTAGTGAAGGAGTTAGTGGCGTCTAGTAGTGAAGGAGTTAGTGGCGTCTAGTAATGAAGGAGTTAGTGGTGTCTAGTAATGAAGGAGTTAGTGGTGTCTAGTAGTGAAGGAGTTAGTGGCGTCTAGTAGTGAAGGAGTTAGTGGCGTCTAGTAGTGAAGGAGTTAGTGGCGTCTAGTAATGAAGGAGTTAGTGGTGTCTAGTAGTGAAGGAGTTAGTGGTGGCTAGTAGTGAAGGAGTTAGTGGTGTCTAGTAGTGAAGGAGTTAGTGGCGTCTAGTAGTGAAGGAGTTAGTGGTGTCTAGTAGTGAAGGAGTTAATGGCGTCTAGTAGTGAAGGAGTTAGTGACGTCTAGTAGTGAAGGAGTTAGTGGCGTCTAGTAGTGAAGGAGTTAGTGGCGTCTAGTAATGAAGGAGTTAGTGGTGTCTAGTAGTGAAGGAGTTAGTGGCGTCTAGTAGTGAAGGAGTTAGTGGCGTCTAGTAGTGAAGGAGTTAGTGGCGTCTAGTAATGAAGGAGTTAGTGGTGTCTAGTAGTGAAGGAGTTAGTGGCGTCTAGTAGTGAAGGAGTTAGTGGCGTCTAGTAGTGAAGGAGTTAGTGGCGTCTAGTAGTGAAGGAGTTAGTGGCGTCTAGTAGTGAAGGAGTTAGTGGCGTCTAGTAATGAAGGAGTTAGTGGTGTCTAGTAGTGAAGGAGTTAGTGGCGTCTAGTAGTGAAGGAGTTAGTGGCGTCTAGTAATGAAGGAGTTAGTGGCGTCTTAATAGTGAAGGAGTTAGTGGCGTCTAGTAGTGAAGGAGTTAGTGGAGATACTCTACTAGCAATATACTTACATAGCCTTCTTAATGCCCCGAGTAGTAGTTGAGGCAGAGAAAAACAGACCAAAAATCAATATACTCTAGGGAAGATTTTGCAGTCACGTAAACAGGACGCATTAAACAACTCATTTCCTGACAAGTTTTTCCAAAGTTGGGTCTCAACAATGGGGACAACGATGGTGTTTGGACAAGTAATCAGTTCTCAAGAGCTTGGGTTCTCCCTAAAGGCTAAAGTCCAAAAACTCATTAGCAGTTAATAGCCTAATTAGTCTACGTTTTATGAACCTGGGACTGGTTGGATTGAGAACTTTACATACATCTTAATATATAAAAAATAATAATAATAATAGGGTGGGGGTAAATGTCACGCCATACACATCCTGTCCAGAGCCCAAGACTATCATATGATCTCTGAGGGAATACTAATGAACAGTGAACACAGATCAGGAGTCAGGGTTGTCAAGTGGGAGGGCGGAGAAGGAGGAGGCTGAGGGTGGCGGAGGAATCACGTGCTATCTGCTGGGTAGTCACGACTTCTTGAGGCTACACGGAGGAAGAACTACTTTTTGTCACTTAAAATAAATGTTAACAGTTCAATTGTACCACTTTTTGTTCATCTGAATAGTGGAATCCATTAATACAACCTAACAACAAACCTCTAATATTTATTTATGATATTTATTTATTTATATATTTATTCATTTATTTATTTATTATTCATTTATTTATTATTTTATTTATTTATTTCACCAGTTATCAGTTTACTAGCCACTCAGGCGGTTGGTCTATCTAGTGTTAGTACAGGAGGAAACTGGGGACCGGGAAACACCAGTATTACCCCAGTAGGACACCCCTAACACCAGTATTACCCCAGTAGGACATCCCTAACACCAGTAATACCCCAGTAGGACACCCCTAACACCAGTAATACCCCAGTAGGACATCCCTAACACCGGTAATACCCAAGTAGGTCATCCATAACACCAGTAATACCCCAGTAGGACATCCCTAACACAAGTAATACCCCAGTAGGACATCCATAACACCAGTAATATCCCAGTAGGACATCCATAACACCAGTAATACCCCAGTAGGTCATCCCGAACACCAGTAATACCCCAGTAGGACATGCATAACACCAGTAATACCCCAGTAGGACATCCATAACACCAGTAATACCCCAATAGGTCGTCCCTAACACCAGTAATACCCCAGTAGGACATCCCTAACACCAGTAATACCCCAGTAGGACATCTTTAACACCAGTAATACTCCAGTAGGACATCCATAACACCAGTAATACCCCAGTAGGACATCCCTAAGACCAGTAATACCCCAGTAGGACATCCCTAACACCAGTAATACCCCAGTAGGACATCCATAACACCAGTAATACCCCAATAGGTCGTCCCTAACACCAGTAATACCCCAGTAGGACATCCCTAAGACCAGTAATACCCCAGTAGGACATCCCTAACACCAGTAATACCCCAGTAGGTCATCCATAACACCAGTAATACCCCAGTAGGACATCCCTAAGACCAGTAATACCCCAGTAGGACATCCCTAACACCAGTAATACCCCAGTAGGACATCCCTAACACCAGTAATACCCCAGTAGGACATCTTTAACACCAGTAATACTCCAGTAGGACATCCATAACACCAGTAATACCCCAGTAGGACATCCCTAACACCAGTAATACCCCAGTAGGACATCCCTAACACCAGTAATACCCCAGTAGGTCATCCATAACACCAGTAATACCCCAGTAGGTCATCCATAACACCAGTAATACCCCAGTAGGATATCCATAACACCAGCAATACCCCAGTAGGTCGTCCCTAACACCGGCATTACCCAGTGTGTTCCATTAGTCAGAAAGTGTTATTAGTCGACAAATATTCAGGTGTTGATGGTTATTTACGGCGTTGATTAACACTGAGAGAATAACAAATCAACCCCATTGGCTAGGTAGTTAGCATAATTGTGTCTAATTTAGGGAAAAAAACAAAACAGTTGATGAAATAAATGGGAGCGAGCGTCAGTTGGCTATCTATTAATCAGAGTATAGTGTGACCCGGATTTACTGACGGTAGTGGTGCAGTAAGGAGCTTTATAATTTAAAGGCTTTTACCTGAAATTTCTCGTGGACTGGAAAGTAATGTGCCTCCACCACACTCTCCAACACTGGTAACAGACTGACAGGTCCCAACACTCTCCAACACTGGTAACACAGATTGACAGGTCCCCAACACTCTCTGAAAGGTCCCCAACACTCTCCAACAGGCCCCCAACACTCTCCAACACTGGTAACAGACTGACAGGTCCCACCACTCTCCAACACTGGTAACACAGATTGACAGGCCCCCAACACTCTCCAACACTGGTAACACAGACTGACAGGTCCCCAACACTCTCCAACAGGCCCCCAACACTCTCCAACACTGGTAACACAGACTGACAGGTCCACAACACTCTCCAACAGACCCCCAACACTCTCCAACACTGGTAACACAGACTGACAGGCCCCCAACACTCTCCAACAGACCCCCAACACTCTCCAACACCGGTAACACAGACTGACAGGTCCCCAACACTCTCCAACAGGCCTCCAGCACTCTCCAACAGGCCCCCAACACTCTTCAACACTGGTAACACAGACTGACAGGTCCCCAACACTGGTAACACAGACTGACAGGTCCCCAACACTGGTAACACAGACTGACAGGTCCCCAACACTCTCCAACAGACCCCCAACACTCTCCAACACTGGTAACACAGACTGACAGGTCCCCAACACTCTCCAACAGACCCCCAACACTCTCCAACACTGGTAACACAGACTGACAGGTCCCCAACACTCTCCAACAGGCCTCCAACACTCTCCAACAGGTCCCCAACACTCTTCAACACTGGTAACACAGACTGACAGGTCCCCAACACTGGTAACACAGACTGACAGGTCCCCAACACTCTCCAACAGGCCTCCAACACTCTCCAACAGGCCCCCAACACTCTCCAACAGACCCCCAACACTCTCCAACACTGGTAACACAGACTGACAGGTCCCCAACACTCTCCAACAGACCCCCAACACTCTCCAACACTGGTAACACAGACTGACAGGTCCCCAACACTCTCCAACAGGTCCCCAACACTCTCCAACAGGCCCCCAACACTCTCCAACAGGCCCCCCAACACTCTTCAACACTGGTAACACAGACTGACAGGTCCCCAACACTCTCCAACAGACCCCCAACACTCTGCAACACTGGTAGCACAGACTGGCAGGTCCCAACACTCTCCAACAGACCCCCAACACTCTGCAACACTGGTAACACAGACTGGCAGGTCCCCAACACTCTCCAACAGACCCCCAACACTCTGCAACACTGGTAACACAGACTGGCAGGTCCCTAACACTGGTAACACAGACTGGCAGGTCCCTAACACTGGTAACACAGACTGGCAGGCCCCCAACACTCTCCAACAGACCCCCAACACTCTCCAACACTGGTAACACAGACTGACAGGTCCCCAACACTCTCCAACAGGCCCCCAACACTCTCCAAAAGGCCCCCAACACTCTCCAACAGACCCCCAACACTCTGCAACACTGGTAACACAGACTGACAGGTCCCCAACACTACAGGTCCCCAACACTCTCCAACAGACCCCCAACACTCTCCAACACTGGTAACACAGACTGACAGGTCCCCAACATTCTCCAACAGGCCCCCAACACTCTCCAACAGGCCCCCAACACTCTTCAACACTGGTAACACAGACTGACAGGTCCCCAACACTCTCCAACAGATCCCCAACACTCTGCAACACTGGTAACACAGACTGGCAGGTCCCAACACTCTCCAACAGACCCCCAACACTCTGCAACACTGGTAACACAGACTGGCAGGTCCCTAACACTGGTAACACAGACTGGCAGGTCCACAACACTGGTAACACAGACTGGCAGGTCCCCAACACTCTCCAACACTGGTAACACAGACTGGCAGGTCCCAACACTCTCCAACAGACCCCCAACACTCTGCAACACTGGTAACACAGACTGGCAGGTCCCTAACACTGGTAACACAGACTGGCAGGTCCACAACACTGGTAACACAGACTGGCAGGTCCCAACACTCTCCAACAGACCCCCAACACTCTGCAACACTGGTAACACAGACTGGCAGGTCCCCAACACTGGTAACACAGACTGGCAGGTCCCTAACACTGGTAACACAGACTGGCAGGTCCCCAACACTGGTAACACAGACTGGCAGGTCCCCAACACTGGTAACACAGACTGGCAGGCCCCCAACACTGGTAACACAGACTGGCAGGCCCCCAACACTGGTAACACAGACTGGCAGGTCCCTAACACTGGTAACACAGACTGGCAGGTCCCCAACACTGGTAACACAGACTGGCAGGCCCCCAACACTGGTAACACAGACTGGCAGGTCCCCAACACTGGTAACACAGACTGGCAGGTCCCCGACACTGGTAACACAGACTGGCAGGTCCCCAACACTGGTAACACAGACTGGCAGGTCCCTAACACTGGTAACAGAGACTGGCAGGTCCCTAACACTGGTAACACAGACTGGCAGGTCCCTAACACTGGTAACACAGACTGGCAGGTCCCCAACACTGGTAACACAGACTGGCAGGCCCCCAACACTGGTAACACAGACTGGCAGGCCCCCAACACTGGTAACACAGACTGGCAGGTCCCCGACACTGGTAACACAGACTGGCAGGTCCCTAACACTGGTAACACAGACTGGCAGGTCCCCCAACACTGGTAACACAGACTGGCAGGTCCCAACACTCTCCAACAGACCCCCAACACTCTGCAACACTGGTAACACAGACTGGCAGGTCCCTAACACTGGTAACACAGACTGGCAGGTCCCCAACACTGGTAACACAGACTGGCAGGTCCCAACACTCTCCAACAGACCCCCAACACTCTGCAACACTGGTAACACAGACTGGCAGGTCCCCAACACTGGTAACACAGACTGGCAGGTCCCCGACACTGGTAACACAGACTGGCAGGTCCCCAACACTCGTCACACAGACTCACAGGTCCCCAACACTGGTAACACAGACTGGCAGGTCCCTAACACTGGTAACACAGACTGGCAGGTCCCCAACACTGGTAACACAGACTGGCAGGCCCCCAACACTGGTAACACAGACTGGCAGGTCCCAACACTGGTAACACAGACTGGCAGGTCCCCGACACTGGTAACACAGACTGGCAGGTCCCCAACACTGGTAACACAGACTGGCAGGTCCCAACACTGGTAACACAGACTGGCAGGTCCCTAACACTGGTAACACAGACTGGCAGGTCCCTAACACTGGTAACACAGACTGGCAGGTCCCCAACACTGGTAACACAGACTGACAGGTCCCCAACACTGGTAACACAGACTGGCAGGCCCCCAACACTGGTAACACAGACTGGCAGGTCCCCGACACTGGTAACACAGACTGGCAGGTCCCTAACACTGGTAACACAGACTGGCAGGTCCCCGACACTGGTAACACAGACTGGCAGGTCCCAACACTCTCCAACAGACCCCGAACACTCTCCAACACTGGTAACACAGACTGGCAGGTCCCCAACACTCTCCAACACTGGTAACACAGACTGGCAGGTCCCAACACTCTCCAACAGACCCCCAACACTCTGCAACACTGGTAACACAAACTGGCAGGTCCCTAACACTGGTAACACAGACTGGCAGGTCCCCGACACTGGTAACACAGACTGGCAGGTCCCAACACTCTCCAACAGACCCCGAACACTCTCCAACACTGGTAACACAGACTGGCAGGTCCCCAACACTCTCCAACACTGGTAATACAGACTGACAGGCCCCCAACACTCTTCAACACTGGTAACACAGACTGACAGGTCCCCAACACTCTCCAACTGACCCCCAACACTCTGCAACACTGGTAACACAGACTGGCAGGCCCCCAACACTCTTCAACACTGGTAACACAGACTGACAGGTCCCCAACACTGGTAACACAGACTGACAGGTCCCCAACACTCTCCAACACTGGTAACACAGACTGGCAGGTCCCCAACACTCTCCAACTCTCTCCAACCAGAATGTCCATATCGAATGTAACATCTCACAGATCCACAAATATTATAACACAATACAGTTAATACCAAACTTTATCCCTCACTCAAAGTTAAGTCAGTCATCCAGCGAGAGGTGCTGAGTGTGTGTGTTTCTGAAGGACTATTTGAGTTAACAGTGAAGGGTTTAATTATCCGGCTTGTTAAGTCTTGAAGGATCTCGGCAGTTGAGGGTCTTGTTGTTGTCCTTGTTTATTGGTTTAAGAGCCTCAAGTGACAAGGTTATCAAGCAACATGTAATATCTCAAATTCACTCAGTTGAAAAAAAAGCTCTTTGGAAAATGTTTTAAAAAGTCAGCCTTTAGTGGGTAATGTTGTACCAGGAGTAGATCATCCTGGTTGATGAAGTCTTGATGTAAACTCGCCCCCCCAAAAAAGTACCTTACAAATTTGTGTGAGACAATATGACACAATGGATGAAGGATTTTGACAACCCTACCGAGACAACAGGAGCAGAGTGTTCATTGTGAAATTCATCGATCCCTTCCGTTAAGATACTTTTTGGAGTGGGTGCAGTCACCTACACTTAAACCTGGTACAGTGGCTGGGGCGTTTTGGGAGATGTGGCAGTACTGTAGAATGGTTATCTAGCATCCTTAGTCTGGCTACTATTGTGAGGTTCCTTAGGGGTTATTCAGGGAATTTTAATACGATGTAAACAAACACAGAGCTGCCACATCTCACATAATGCACCAGCCACTGTACCAGGTATAAGTGGAGGTGACCAGTGCGAGCCAAACTTATTTTCCTGATGACTTATTATTATGATTAACAGTAAACCAGTAAACAGTATCATAGTTAACCAAGGTAGAAAGGTAGGTTAGGGTTCAACTTTTGACACTATGCTCACTAAAGAAATGAGAGAGAGAGAGAGAGAGAGAGAGAGAGAGAGAGAGAGAGAGAGAGAGAGAGAGAGAGAGAGAGAGAGAGCTATACTTCCACTGGTTGTCTCCGCCCACTCCTTCACCTTCCTGCCCTCGTTCATATACATACAGTACGTCTTTGGGGAAGTGTCTTAACTTGATGGTCCACCTCACAAGACTGTCGGAAGAGTTAACATAGATAAATCTGTGTTTCACTGTTCTGATTGCCAAACTCTTCGACTTATTACCTTCAAGCCTTCAAAGTCACCCTCTTAAGTGTCATTTTGAGGGACAGTTCAACGTAGGGGAGAACTTGAAGGAGGAAGACAGTTGATGGCTTCAGTACACACATCGTTGTAACTCCTGTGAACTACTGATGAAGGTCGTTAATGATGTTTCTTTGTGTTTATCTCAGGAAATTCTTGTTTATAGTTTATGGTCGACAGGGAAGAAGACTTGGACAAAGGCCATTAACACACACACACACACACACACACACACACACACACGATCGGTTCTGTCCTCTCCTAACTTCTCATTACCATCTCCTTAAGCATCCAGACATAAAGATCGTCACTTCTGTTTGTTATAATAATGTCAACCAAACAAATACTCTGTGTTGTGCTGTGTGAGCTGATAACTGGCTGTCCATTATTGGTAAATACTTCATGTAGGAGTAACTCTTACTTCCTGTCTACATCACACAGGTACACACATCTGTCTACATCACACGGGTACACACATCTGTCAACATCACACGGGTACACACATCTGTCAATATCACACGGGTACACACATCTGTCAACATCACATACACTCTGTCAACATCACACGGGTACACACATCTGTCCATCACAGGTACACACACTTCATCACACGGGTACACACATCTGTCAATCACAGTCACACTCCATCACAGGTACACACATCTGTCAATATCACACAGGTACACACATCTGTCAATATCACACGGGTACACACATTTGTCAACATCACACGGGTACACACATCTCTCAATATCACACGGGTACACACATCTGTCAACATCACACAGGTACACACATCTGTCAACATCACACGGGTACACACATCTGTCAACATCACACGGGTACACACATCTGGTAATGCTCGACGTAATCTCAATAACAAATAACTCGAGGCTTCTGTCACGCTGAAAATGTAGAATTTGTTTTAAGAGATAACAAGTGGGTGGATGAGTGAGTGTGAGCACCCTGGACACACTCAACATGGAGCTCAATAAGTGTGAGCACCCTGGACACACTCACAACATTGGTGCTCAGTAAGTGTGAGCCCCGTGGACACATTCAACATAGAGCTCAGTAAGTGTGAGCACCATGGGCACACTCACAACATGACTCTCAGTAAGTGTGAGCACCATGGACACACTCACAACATGGCCCTCAGTAAGTGTGAGCCCCGTGGACACACCTACAACATGGAGCTCAGTAAGAGTGAGCACCATGGACACACTCACAACATGGAGCTCAGTAAGTGTGAGCACCATGGACACACTCACAACATAGAGCTCAGTAAGTGTGAGCACCATGGACACACTCACAACATAGAGCTCAGTAAGTGTGAGCACCATGGACACACCTACAACATGGAGCTCAGTAAGTGTGAGCACCCTGGACACACTCAACATGGTGCTGACAATAACAAGAGTTGTGAGGGCCGCAGTAACCATTAGTCTATTGTTGGTTTATAGTATTGACAGTGTGTGGGTGTACCTGCCTGCCTGTGACGTCTTCTGGGGAGAACACACTTGTGGTGTCACCATCAGGGGAAACATTTATTGGGCCTACAGTACAGTACAGCACAGCACAGCACAGCACAGCACAGTACAGTACAGTACCATCAAAGATACATGTAGTAGAGAGACAATCTTACAAATGGGAACGTTTAATATACGAACAAAGGTGTGTGTGTGTGAGGACCACTACCTGGGGGACGTGCAGTAGTTAGGACCACCACAGGAGAAGACTACCAACATTTCTGGAACCAAGTACAGCGGCCGAGGCACCTAACACACGCAGCCAAAACTGTGTCTCACTTGATCAACAGGAGTTTCAAAGGACTGGCAAGATTATTAGAGTGTCATTCATGTAGTGAGAATAGAGGAGGAAGAGGAATGACAGAATAGAGGAGGAAGAGGAATGACAGAATAGAGGAGGAAGAGGAATGACAGGGAAGACAAAAGCGAGGAGACAGCGACAGATGAATCAATATCTGGATGAAGCAAATGAAGAGTTCGGTGATGAGTCGGGGCTGCGGGAGGTGATGAGTCGGGGCTGCGGGAAGTGTGGCTGGAGGCTACAGGAGGTATGGTTGGAGGCTACAGGAGGTATGGTTGGAGGCTACAGGAGGTATGGCTGGAGGCTACAGGAGGTATGGCTGGAGGCTACAGGAGGTACGGCTGGAGGTATGGTTGGAGGCTACAGGAGGTGAGGCTGCAGGAGGTATGGCTGGAGGCTACAGGAGGTACGACTGGAGGCTACAGGAGGTATGGTTGGAGGCTACAGGAGGTATGGTTGGAGGCTACAGGAGGTACGGCTGGAGGCTACAGGAGGTACGGCTGGAGGCTACAGGAGGTACGGCTGGAGGCTACAGGAGGTATGGTTGGAGGCTACAGGAGGTACGGCTGGAGGCTACAGGAGGTATGGCTGGAGGCTACAGGAGGAATGGTTGGAGGCTACAGGAGGTACGGCTGGAGGCTACAGGAGGTATGGCTGGAGGCTACAGGAGGTACGGCTGGAGGCTACAGGAGGTATGGTTGGAGGCTATAGGAGGTACGGCTGGAGGCTACAGGAGGTATGGCTGGAGGCTACAGGAGGTATGGCTGGAGGCTACAGGAGGTATGGCTGGAGGCTACAGGAGGTACGGTTGGAGGCTACAGGAGGTACGGTTGGAGGCTACAGGAGGTACGGCTGGAGGCTACAGGAGGTACGGCTGGAGGCTACAGGAGGTATGGTTGGAGGCTACAGGAGGTACGGCTGGAGGCTACAGGAGGTGAGGCTGCAGGAGGCTATGGCTGGAGGCTACAGGAGGTACGGCTGGAGGCTACAGGAGGTATTTGCTGGAGGCTACAGGAGGTATGGTTGGAGGCTACAGGAGGTACGGCTGGAGGCTACAGGAGGTGAGGCTGCAGGAGGTATGGCTGGAGGCTACAGGAGGTATGGTTGGAGGCTACAGGAGGTATGGTTGGAGGCTACAGGAATACATCACCAGCTATAGTTTATACAAGATGTGTTGATCCTGTAGAGATGACGTCATACAGAGATGATGTCATACACTAGCACCACGTTCGAGAACTTCCAACAGAACTGAACTTAAAACTAGAAGGGACTCGACGTTAACCAGTTGGCCTTGAACTTAGAATGACAGGACTTTCACTTGTGTATGATGGACTTAACATTGGTAACATGTAAGATAAAGTCCTATCCACGTGTCCATATTGAAGATAATCTATTTTATATTTTTAACCACGTCTGCCTCTCTGTATGTCTGTCTGTCTGTCTGTCTGTCTGTCTGTCAATCTATCTGTCTGGACATTTTTCACAACATTAAGTCATTCACAAATACATTTAAAATTTGAAATATACAAGAACAAAATTAACAAAAAAAAAAACAAAAAAAATATTACATATATTTGTGACTGGACAAGAAGGACATTTCCACAAAGAGGAGGAGGAACATTTCTGGACAATTTCTCGGTCAGTTGATGCTTCTTCGAGCGTGTGGCAACTGATCCGTCTCATGACTCGATGTGATATTTTTCCGGAAGGGGGGGGGGTTAGGGGGGAGGGGGGTGAGGGGGGTAGGGGGGTGAGGGGGGTAGGGGGGTGAGGGGGGTAGGGGGGGTAGGGGGGTAGGGGGGTAGCTGTGTTGGCCATCGTCTGTGGTAGTTCCTCGAGTGTACTTGAGGTCTTTTGTATGTCATCAGAGTATCTTTACATGATCATTAACCAACTCATTTCGTGGTGTGAATGATGTACAAATGTTGGTAAGGCAGCAATCACTACTTCTCCGTATGTGTGTGTGTGTGTTTCGTTTAGGAAAAGGTTAATGGCATATCTCACACGACAGTCTTCATCATGTCAACACACCCACATTAATCTAAGGCTGTTGAAGGAAGGTGAATACCCCAGTAATTAAACACAGGTGAAGCTATACTACACACCTGGTGAGGAGGTTAAAGGTACAATAATCATATTTTATATCTAGAGTC